>CM031243.1:387455900-387562980 GCA_018340775.1 Taxus wallichiana var. yunnanensis
GAGAAGATCAGATTTTGTAGAAATCTTTGTAAAGATTTATTTTCAAGATTTTAATAGATCGGTCCCATTCAATCGAACTCGGAGACGTAGGCCACAAGTGTCGAACCCCATTATCAATTCTTGTATCAAATTGCTGGTGATTCATCTCTTTATCTTCTATTTTTACATAGTAATTTCAGTTTTAATTCTTTTATTAAAAATACAAAAGGATATAATGATCAATTTTTACATTGAAAATCAATACAAAGCAAAGAAATGTGTGTTCACAATTGCTAGTTAAATTTGATTTTTCGGATCATGTACTCTCTTGATGCGATAATTTACCCTTTGGACATTTTATGTTTTGGGCACTGAGACTTTCATCCTTTCATGCAAGCATGTATCATGATGATGCACTCTTTTACCCTTTAGACATTTGGGTGTCACATTTACCTTTTAAAAAAAGATCAGCGTTAAAATATTATTTTAATAGTAAAACCTTCTAGAATTCATAACTTTTGATCTGTAGCTCGGATTAAGGTAAATTTTTTTGGAAATTGTGTATTTTTCAAGATCTACGCATTGGTGATATTTTTAAATATATATTTAAAATTTAAAATGTACCTTTTATCACTATAATGTTTACACGCACTCAATTATAAAGTGTCAAATTTGGGAGGGTGTTGTAATCACTTGTGACCATAATTTTGGTTGAGCCCGACGTCATCAACTTTTGGGTATTGCATTCTTGTATCTATGAGTGTATGCATTTATATCTCTTTTTGTTGAGATACTCTAGATCTATATTTTCAACACTTTATTTTTGGTATGTTGATAATCTCTCTTGTGAGGGAGCTATTCTGGTGATGCTTAGTGTTAGTTTGTCGGTGTTCAAGTAGTTTATTTTAGAAACTAATACAAATATGTGGTGTCATTCTAACCATTCATTAGTATGGGAGGGTATGGTGTTGATACTGATTATGTGAGCTTTGTGTCTTTGTCTTCTTACCTTGACTTTTCTTGGATCGTGGCACTCCTTTTTATTTGGATCTCGTGTCCTTGCCTTTTTACCTTTATTGTTCTGTATCATGGCACACTTATTTGTAGTAGTTGATCAAATTATGCTTGGTATTTTTTACACTTTCGACATCACTCAATTCGGTCTCCTTACATGGATCTATTACGTGAATCCTAGTGTCGCTTTTTTAATTCTATGATCGAGCGTGCTGCAATCATACCACGGTGCGCACCACACTTCTTCAACATTGTACGAGTTTTTGGAGCTGATCTTCTTAGGATATCTTGCAACGGGATTTTTCTCTCTACTTTATTATTACTGGTTTTGGGTACCTTGCGATGTCCAATTTTCCTAGTTATTATATGTGGGTACCTCATCAAGCCTTGTTGCCAAGACCCACCTTTTTTGCCCACATAAGCTATGCTTACGAGAAGGTGTTAGTGTAGGTTATTATTTATCCTTTTATTTATTTATTAGGATAATTCTTACACTTACGTTAGCCCTACACTTGTTGGGTTAGCTTGCTTAGGTTAGGTGTACTAGTTGTGTGGAGTTAACTTACTAGTTATGTTGAGTTAGCTTTCGAGTTATGTGGAGTTAATTTACTAGTTTTTGAAGTTTACTACCAATATCACTTAGTGGGAGTTCTTCACCACTGATTTAGGTAGTAGTTACACTTCACTCCTCCTATATATACATATATCTTATTGAATAATTCAAGTCATTGTATTGTAATGTATTGAGCATTATGGATTATGATAGATTTTCATACATGGTATTTTAGCTTTTTCTTTTGCAAATCTAATGTGGTGTGTTATTCTCCTCGAGATCGGTTGGAATAATCTTCTTATTGTTCCTTTCAATTTTCAATTAATTAATTATTAATTCTTTGTTATTTTTATTTTGTTGTGTTTTAATTTTTATTTTTTTATTAAAAAAATTTAAAAATTATTTACTTTTTAATTTATTATAAATTTTAACTTTAAATATTTGTATTTATTTTATTAATTTTTAATTTGTGTATTTAATTAATTTAATTTGTTGTTTTTAATTTTCTTTTTCTATTTTAATATTATTTTCTCTAAATTTTAATAATTTTTATTTTTTAGTAATATTTTTTTATGCTTAATTATTTATTTATTTTTTATTTTTTTATTTTTAAAATTTTATTTATTTTTGATTTTATTAATTTTGTAAATTGTTATAATTTACTTATATCTATTATTTATTATTTATACTTATTATTAATTACTATTATTTTCAATTTTTAATGTGAATTTCTATTTGCAAACTAATCAATTTCTCGAGGCTCTAATTTGCATCTGGGAATCAAATTTACTAAGAAACTCAACATGGGAAACATCATCATCGAAGGTGACTCTATGAATATCATCAACATTCTCAATAATTCCTTAACTCCTAGTTGGACCATCAGGGATTTTATTAATGAAGCTCACAACTTATGCAATGGTCTAAATATTATTTTCAAGCACGTGTATAGAGAGGGAAACAAATCTATAGATTTGCTTGCTAATATGGGAGTTAGTAGCAATGATTACATAGAGTGGCATGATATCAATGACACTCCTACCGAAGTCCAAAACATCATTTCAAATGAAGCGAGCTCACCCATTAGTACACCCCACTCAATGGTGCAAACATGTGTGCAATCCCAAGGCTAGATTGCATTGGCATTTTGGGCATGCCTGAATTTACTCTTCCAGGCCCTCAAAAATTGGTCACACTAAGTCTTTTCGGGGTGAAAGAAGCGGATTTTATCTTTTTCTTCGCAAAGACTTACAAGATGTAGAAGGGTTGTTGGGAAGCTTACCACTCATAATTTTTAGTTAAATCCAACAAATTCGTAGAGGATTTTTAGAATGGGTGGTGCCCCTTGCCATGTGGAACCTAAATTCAATCCCCAATGACAGGAACAAGTTGAGTTGTGGGAGACCATCAATATGGAGGGCTTCACCAATTTTATCCAATGCATAAAAGGGCACGACCAATATATCTCCATACAGTTCATGGTGAATTGGAAAGACCATAATGTCTCCTTTGGAGATAAGAGCTTTCAAATTACTAAGGAATTCATTTCTTTTATTACCAGTCTTAACATGGAAGGGAATAAATTTTCAAGAACAAAATGGACAAGGAAGTAGAAGAAAATTTGTTCTTGGATGATGGAGAAATGCTCGACATCAAGAAGGAGGGCATCCTGGTTTCCTCTATCCCGCAGTCGTATGATGAGGTGACAAGGATGATGGTATGCTATGTCACTCTAGAAGGGAGGTTCTCCACCGTTCCACAGTACCATCTTGTTCTGCTCAACCACTTTAGATGCGAGGTGAAGGTAAGCCTCTCATATTACATTCTGAAATCAATGGAAAAGTCAATCCTAGAAGTTCAGGGCCATAAGAGGACTATCCCCCTCCACCAAGGTGTCATATATCTCATTAGTCAATACTTGTCTAGTGTTGTTGGAAATGACACGAGCCTATTGTGATTTATCCCCTCACTACAAGAAAATGGGTACTCTATCCACAATTTTTTCACAATTTATTTGTGGATATCTTATTCAAAATTGTGAATCCAAATTTGTGGACTCCACCCACAATTTTTTTGTGAAAATATTAATTGTGACAAAAATTGTGATAAAATCCACAATTGAAAACATTGTGAAAAAATCACAAATTGTTAATTGTGACATTTGTCACAATTTTAATATTGTTACATGTCTACAATTGGAAAAATTGTGATAATTTCACAATTTTTAAAATTGTGGTGAACCCACAATTTTAAAATTGTGACATGTATCCCAATAATAAAAGAGTTATTCCAAAAATTTAAAATTATGACTATTCAAACAAATTTTAAGTTTTAATATAAATTTGTTACACAATTATTTTAATTTTTAATCTAATTTTAAAATAATAAAGACAAGGAAATATTATCTTTAGTTAAAGATAAAAATATGTTTCGATTACAAATTTAAAATTATTTATTATATTAAATAAAGAATGTTAAATTAAAAAAAAAACTTATTTATATTAAAAATATTCGAACAAACAATTACTTAAGTATATATATTAAAATAAATACTATTAAATAATAGTTTTTAAAAATAATTTTTAAATACATTTTTTGAAATATATATTTTAGAAGAGTACATGCACATAAATAGTTTCATGAATATTTATTAAATTTGGTTATTTTTCAAAAATAAATAATCATTTCAAATTGTTGAAATTATGATTATATTGTTTAATTGTAAAGTTATTTATTCTAATGTTTACTTTAGTGTAAATTGGGTAAATGTATTAATTATAAAAACAAATCTTCCATGATATGTTATACTCAGGAATCATAAATAATTTCAAACTAAAGCATGAATGCGGCTCTTTTAGGTAGTAAAGTTTAAAATCTCTTATGGAATTTTTTTACTACCTGTAGAAACTAACCTAATCTTCCCCATAAAAAACTACTTATTAAAGACAATTAAAATATAATAAAAAACCCGAAAGGTATTGAATATTTCTTTTAGCGGCTGAAATACAATGTCAAAAATAATTGCATGGTAGGGAGTTCAAATTTTACAGCAATACAATGATAAAATATCAAAGTTAAGATATCAAATACTCATGATTTCGGGCACTTGGGATGAAATCAATATTACTCAGAATAAAACTTAATAAAATATTTTTTGCAAAAAAAATCAGTATCGTTGTCCACTATCCAACTTTGACATGTACCTAAGAACTGCAAAATACAAAGAACACATATTTTAGAGTGGCCCTTTATGCAAAGGAAACATTGTATATAAATGTTTTTTAAATATCAATATTTGTTCTTATATCTATTTGTTAGAAACCTGTCAAGATTAGATCTATAGATCTCAAGAGAGGACTTCTCGAATCTGTAAAAGATATATAGATATAAAAATGATAGGATTTTCAAACAGTCTATTCAGCTATGAAGATTTGAAGATTTGATTGAACTGTGGGTAAGGATTGAATGGATAATCTTGAAATACCTGCTAGTTCATCTGTCGCTACTTTTTTCCACTCCAATTTTCACAGTACATGCCTCCTTTATTTTTGTTCTAGAAATTTTAGGTTTTAATTACTTCCCCATGGATCAACGCCTCAAATTGCGGAAATTTAGTTTTTTCAATTTTTATTGGCACGGATCATACAGACAGATCAAAAACTCATCCGTCAGATTATTTCTTATCAACGAGTGCATAAGTGATGTGAGTTTTTTTATTGATATTGTTTCCTTTATAAATGTTTAATGATAGTTGTCATTATAAAATTAAAATAGTGGCTTTCATATGTAAAAGAATATATAATAAGTTTAATACAAAAAAGTTATATCCACAAAAAAACATTAGCATGAAAGTGTTCTCCCTCGCATTGAAAAGTTATAGTAAACCACATAAATGCAGCAATTTAATTCAACATTATTAATAATTTAATGTCTTATATGCAAAAATCTTAAATATTTTTATTTTTAAAATTGCGAGGAATATTATTTCAGATTTTTAATATATTATATTGATTAATTAATTTATTATGATTTCTACAATTTGTTAAATAAAATTTGCAACAATAATTTAGATAAAATAAATGAAATTTAATTTAATCACATTATAAGTTCCTGGTTTTTATTATTAAGAATTTAAATAATAATTTTTGAACGTGCATAAAATTGTGTTATTTTATCTTCCACATACGTGCATGTTGTGTGAATAAATGAAAATGGTATATTTTGTCCCCTTAAACTATGAAAAACGATGGGATTATATAAAGTAATCACAACTATGTTAGAAATTAATTATCCATAAAATATGTTTAGATCCATTATATAGAAAGTGAGATATATTGTTGATTTGAAACATTAAAAATAATGTTAGAGTTATACAGAAAGTAAGATATATTATTGTTAATTTGCAACATTTAAAATAATGTAAAAGGTATTATTTAGATTATCCTACTTGATAGAAAAACCATGTCTTCTTTATTAAAGATGAAATAATATCATGGATATTACACAATATTTCTAAAATATTTTGATATTGGGATGAGTTTATAATCTAATTTTTAAATGTAAAATATTAATTATCTTTGCCATTTTAGAATAGTGTGGATAAAAAAGTGAAGCTTCCAATAGTATTTAAAATTAACATTGATGTGATTTTTCTCTAATTTGAATGGTTTTGTGTCCTAGGCTATAAACAACTTATATTTTTAAGTCTTTAGTAAATTATTCACAAATATAGTGTAGATTACTCACAATTAAAATTTATAATCTATCTTAATAGTCTATAATATCAAATTTTCTAGTTAGGTGTTGTACTATATTTTTCATATTATATATTATTTTTATATTTTTCAATAATATATTATTAAATTTTTAGAAGTGTAGAATTTTCATAAATATTGTTGGAACTTAAATTTGTCCACGTTATATTTTACATTTTGTGGATAATACAAAATAAAATATTATTAGTGTACGGTTGAAAAGTTATCTTT
Source organism: Taxus wallichiana var. yunnanensis (assembly GCA_018340775.1). NCBI lineage: Eukaryota > Viridiplantae > Streptophyta > Pinopsida > Cupressales > Taxaceae > Taxus > Taxus wallichiana. Next base: position 387,462,432 of record CM031243.1, read on the forward strand.
GGTTGTTTAAACAATTGATAAAACTATGTTTAAAAGTCTTTTTTTCCAAACCAGACTTCCAAAATGTCAATTATCCACAATAAAGAATAAAATATGGACAATGCACAAATTGAAGTTTACTATTACAAAATTGCTATATCATATTTATAAAATTTATCTATTTGTTATTGATAATTCACATTATTTCAACAACAATTTTTTTAATGAATAACATTATGGATAAATAAACTTACTTTGAATAATGTTTATCATTCATATTAAATTCTTTGTGTATGATATCTACAACAAGAACACTAAATATAATTTAGGTGTGTTCAATTACAAGACTTTATATATATGTTGTGGTACACAATATCTGTAATTTTATTTTCAAAGATCTATTTTTATCAAAACACGAGAAGAAATCGTGATCTATTCAAAATAAAAATTCAAGGATGTGTATATTTATTAATTTTCATTTTGAATTTTATGAAGTAGTGGAAATGTTTTTCAAAATATGATAAATGTGATTTTCCCACAATGAAATTTCAAGATTGTTGTTTTTAACATATTAAAATTAGTTTTTATGAAATTGTGGAAAATCTACTTTTTATTTATAGAAGCTATCTATTTAATGTTAATAATTCACAATTTTTCACAAAATGATTTTTTTGTGGATAACAATGTGGATAAACTATCTTAATTTTAGTAGTGCCTCCCAAGAAATTCGTATCCGTTCTAAAAATCCTATGTACAGAGACCATGTCTCTGAACCACCCCTAAACGGGTTCTTTGTAGCAGCAACAAAGGTAAGGAAGTGGTGGGATCTAGTTTGAAGGGTGAAGAAATTGTGGTTGATGATACCCCCCTCTGTTTTCCCTGATATTGTTGTTGGCACCAATTTAGAGAATAAATTTAACATGCAAGCTAGTGTGGTTAAAACCCTCAAAGAAAATGTGGATTTTTTGCTCAAATCTACTATCAAAGAGACAACCTCGGATCCCAATGCAGGCCTCAAAGATGAAATTGCTACCTTGGAAACCAAGTTTAAGGCTCTGGAGGACAAATACAACAATTGTTTAGCTATGCATAGTGCTATAATGGACCTTATGCAAGTACACATCCGACAAATCTACGACTCTAGTGGCATCTTAGACACTGACTTAGAAGAACAAAAAGATCACAAGGAAGTTCAAAGCTTCTAACTGGGACCCCACCATCGCCATTGCATTGAAACTCTATCAGGCGTTCAAGGTGGTTGTCAAAGTTTTTAGCAAGTCTATTGGATAATGTTATCGGTTCCCTGTTTTTGGTGTTGTAGTTTTTACGTGATGTTTTAATGGGATCTTTGTAGGCAGTTGGCCCCTACCTTTACTTTCTACTACTTTTTTTTCTCTTATGGTTGGGGTGTGGACCCCATAGATCAAAAAACCACAATGTTTCTATTTGTTTATTCTGGCTGTTGAACATTTTGCTGTAAACCTAGGTAAGGTCCCACCAAAACCTTTTACCAATAATTAAAAAAAAATTGAATTTCTATTTTTTTAATTAATATTAATTTTATATTTTATATTTTATATATTATATATTAATATATAGTTTTATTAAATTCTATTAATTTGGTATTTAATTTAGTTTATTTTTTAATTTTTATCAATTTATAATATTTATTAATTTTTAGTTGTTTAATTTATTTATTTTTTATTTTTAATATTTGTTATTTTATGATTTTTTTTGGTATTTTTATCAAATTTTTACTTCTAATATTAAATTTTATTTTTTTAATATTTATCAAATTTTAATAACCTATTTTCACAAATATTAAAATTTAAATATCATAACTTAAAAGACATAATAAACATTTCCCTACAAACAAACTAATTGAGCAATTATTTGATCCCTAGAAAAATAATCCAACATGGTGAAATTTATAAAAGTAAATTTTAAACCTGAAATGGAAAAAACTCCTATATACAATATAAAATATTCTTTCTATAAAAGTGGCACAACCTCAAATTAAAAATATATATTAAAAAAATGGCACAACCTCAAATTAAGGATGAAACAAATTGAACGCATTTAATCCCAAAAGACTAATAAAACTAGCAATCACATGTGTTTCATGAGATGTGAACGCCGAACGGTATATGTTATTTGATTTAGAGGCATAGTTATTACTTTTTTACTCGATGTTGTTAAGGGGTTTGAGTGAGGTTGTAATTGTAGAAATATAGTTGATCCACTTAATTTGAAGGTTGTTTCTACATTTCAAACTTGTTATATATTCATACATGATTACTTGTGATACCGTTTTCGATAGTTAATCAATTTTATAGTTGATGTTGTTAGTTGTGCATCAGTTGTTCAGTTGGTGTTTTGTTGGAGAAACATTTATTATACAATTGATTATGTGTGTGATTGATAGTTGTAGTGTAGGACTTTAGTTGAAACATTACATTGTAATGTTGTATGTGTACATTTAATTATGTTATAGATTCGTACATTTAAAGTTGCATATCATATTTGGAAACATCAAATAAATGAAGGTATACGTACACGTAATGAGACATGTATACGTTTGCAGTATTTATATCATGAGTGGTAGCCTTTAGTGGGCAATTTTAGTTTCAATAAACTTGATTACATTTGATATCCCTTGAATGACTTTGCCGCTTTCGATAGAAGAAATGTTGAGTATAGTAGTATTTGAGGTGCTATGAAAGCAGAAGCTAGTATTTACGATGGGTTGAGTGATAGTAGTCTTGCTTCCTCCTTTCTTCTTGCTTCGAGTGCTGGTACGTGCGCCATATTTGAGTATCTCTCGAATGAAAAAGCAAGTGAAATGCGCAGATTTGCAAGCGAGGGTACTCTGGAGAAAGTGTGAGAATGTCGGACCCGCCTTTCATGAAGCAAAGCTATGGAATGAGAAATAGCAGAGATAGATTTATCTCATATTATTCTGACTAGAACAAAGCACACGTACAGTATATATAGGACTGAAATCTGAACTGACTCCCTAACTAAACTGAGAAGATCCACAATAAGTGAGAGAATGATGTGATAAGAGATAAGAGATAAGAAAGACAACTAATCTAAAAACCAACGTATCCTAACATTCCCCCCCTTATTACATTATTCTTGCAAATGTGACCTCTGAAAGATTCAAATTTCACTTTTCCAAGAGATTTAGTGAGAATGTCAGCAACTTGTGCTTCAAAGAGGACAAGATCTTTGGAGCTGAATTTGATGGTTCAAGACGTGCTCTCGAATGAAATGGCAGTCAATTTCAATATGCTTTGTTCGTTCATGAAAGACTGGATTCTGCACGAGCTTCAACACACTCTGATTGTCGTAATAGAGAATAGGTGACTGTTTTTCAGGAATTCCTAGGTCATCCATAATGCGACGTATCCATATCACTTCGCACACAGCTCCTCGTGCGGCGCGATATTCTGCCTCTGTGGATGAGATAGAAACAACATTCTGCTTCTTGCTTATCCACGAGATTGGTCCAGATCCGAGATGAAATATGTATCCTGTAGTTGACTTCCTATCATCAACAGATCCAGCATGGTCCGAGTCGACATATCCCTGTAGGAAGAATTGATCATTCTTTTTATATTCCAGACCATAATTAGTTGTTCCTCGGACATATCTCAAAACATGCTTTGCTGCATTCCAGTGACATTTCTTTGGCTCTTGCATGAACCTGGAAAGATAGCTGACAGCATAGCAGAGATCTGGTCTGGTGTATGTCAAATAGATGAGCCCTCCAACCAATTGCCTGTAGAGAGTAGCATCTACTTGAGGTGAGTCCTGGAATCTTGAAAGTTGCAAGCCTTTTTCCATGGGAGTGGATATAGGTTTACAATCAGACATTCTATACTTTTCCAGGAGTGTCTTGGTGTACTTTGTCTGGGAGACAAAGATGTGATGCTCCTTTTGCCATATTTCCAAGCCAAGACAGTAATGTAGTAGCCCCAAATCTGTCATGTCGAAGGTTCTTTTGAGATCATTCTTTACAATATCAACCTGATCTTCTGAACTACCAGTGATCACAAGATCATCTACATAAACAACCAGAATGATAATTTCTTTGCCTACCTTCTTTATATACAAATTTGAATCTGAGGGACTACGAGTGAACCCATGCTGCAAAAGGTGATCATTGATCTTGATATACCATGCCCTGGGAGCTTGTTTCAGTCCGTAAAGAGATTTGATGAGACGACATACCTTTTTAGGCTGATTTTCATCAACAAATCCTTCAGGTTGGGTCATGTATACTTCTTCTTTCAGATCACCATTTAGGAAAGCACTCTTGACGTCCATCTGCTGAAGTCTCCATCCTTTCTGTGCTGCAAGTGCGCAAACTACCCTGATGGTCTTCATCTTCGCAGTGGGTGCAAAGGTTTCTTCATAGTCGATGCCTTCTTTCTGAGCATATCCTTTGGCTACAAGTCGTGCTTTATGTTTGTCGATGGATCCATCTGCCTTATATTTTGTCTTGAAGACCCATTTGCAGCCTATGGGTTTCTTTCCTGTAGGCAGATCGACAAGTTCCCATGTCCGATTTTTCATGAGTGAGTCATATTCTGTTTCCATAGCTTCCTTCCACTGAGTTTGACTGAGTGCTTCACGAACATTATCTGGCTCGGAGCTATTCATCAGTGAACTCATGAGTGCAAAGTTTACCTCATTTCTTGTTTGACTCCTTGTTTTGACTCCGGATGATGTATCTGGGAGTTGTTGCAAATTTGAGTCCTTGATAGTTCTTTGTACCCACTTCGGATGAGAACTTGACTGCTTTTGAGAAGAACTGTGTCGTTGCCGTGAGGATTGATGTGGAGTCACATTCTGCAGTTCTCCAAGGTCAACAAATAGTTCTCCTGGTAGCATTTCTTTTCTCTGAGTAGTCTCCTCCAGCTCATCATCTGATTCAGAGACTAATCGGTGAGATGTGTTTGGAAGTGAATCTTCTGTTGATACTATTGAGTCAAAGGATGACTCGTCACAAACCACATCCCGACTCTCGTATACTTTCTTTGTCTCAGGATCCATGAGACGATACGCCTTCGAGGTAGTACTGTAGCCAAGAAGGATACACGGGAGTGTTTTTGGCTCTACCTTCTTTCTCTTCTGAGCTGGAACATGCATGTATGCTGTGCAACCAAATACTCGCAAATGAGAAATTGATGGCTTTTTACCACTCCATACCTCTTCTGGCGTCTTGTTCAGTAGAATCTTTGTTGGTGCCCTGTTGAGAAGATATACAGCTGTTTGTACTGCTTCAGCCCAATAGCGTTCTCCTAGCTTTGCAGTTGATAGCATGCAGCGAGCCATCTCCATCACTGTGTGATTGCGACGCTCAACAATGCCATTTTGCTGGGGCATGTAGGAGCAACAAAAGTGCCGCTTAATGCCGTGATGGTTTAGGAAGGCCAAGAACTTCTTTGATGTGAATTCCCCCCCTCGATTTGAGCGGAGTAGAAGAAGTGGTTGTCCAGATTCTTTGACAACACGATGATAGAAGTTTCAAAGTGTCAAGAGCCTCACTTTTCTGCTTTAGGAAATATACCCACATCTTGCGAGAGTGGTCATCCACGAACAACTGGAAGTATTTGTATCCTGAAAATGAAGCAGGCAATGGGCCGTTCAGATCGGTATGAACTATCTCCAGACACTTCTTGGCATGGAAGGTGCTCGCTTGAAACGGATCTCTATGTTGTTTTCCTGCAAGACAACCAGGGCAAATAGGCAAGGAACTGGACAATTTGGGTAGTCCACGGACCATTGCTTTTGAACTCATCTGGTGCAGTGAACCGACCGACAAGTGTCCATATCTATAATGCCATAAGGCAGTTGATTCTATTGTTGAAGCAGATAAAGCTACTGCAGAAGATGAAACAGTATCTAAAGCAAATAACTTATCTTTTACAAAGGCTTTAGCAAGAACCGTACCTTGTCGGGAGATTAAGCATGATTTAATGCCATTTTGAACAAGAAATTCAACCTTAAGGTGATGATTCAAGAGCTGAGTAACTGACAAAAGATTGCTAGTCAAGCCAGGAACATATAGTACCTTTGTAAGTGTACATTTTCGTGGCCCCAGAGGAATGGTCACATTCCCTATTCCTTCTGCAATGTACTCTTTGTCATCCGCTATCCGAACTCGATCTCCAGTTGGCTCTTCGCGTAGTGAATCAAACAGCTTCTTGTCACCTGACATATGCTTGCTTGCACTGAGTCTATCAACCTGACTTTTTCTTCGGGTGAGAAGTTGAGAGAGACGAGTACAAGATTCTTACTACAATGGGCTCCTTCTGATGTCTCCTCATCAGATTCATCATCCTCTTGTTGGGCTGCAAGATGTCCTTTTTGCTTTCTCCAGCGGGGACGTCGTTTAGACTTTTGAAAATCTTCGTGCCCGGATGTGCTTGTATGGCTTCAAGGCCCTTGTTTCAGTTGTTGTCAACAAAGTGATCAAAGTGTCGTGAGTATTGGTTCTGCAAATGTGACACCATCTCTTTGAATTTTGATCTTTCTGTTTGGATTGCGCTGGATTTGGCTTCTCTGGGGGACCTTTCCGATTCTTCTGGCCACGATTAGGCTTTGAGAACAAGGCTTTGTCCTGAGACTCCCCATGCGATGAAGTGATAGCTTCTTCCTGCTGCAGCAAATTCACAAGCTCTTCGAATGTCACTGTTTGTTTAGACACATTCAGTGTTGTAACAAACACTCGAAATTGAGAAGGGAGTGCTCTCAAGGTGATTGGGACGAGTAGTTTATCGTCTACCGTTTCACCGAGCGCCAATAACTCCGATCTCAACTCAGCCACGCGACGCAGGAATTCCTCCACTTTTCGTGCACCCCATAGAGAGGGTATGCACTTCGATCAAGATGAAGAATCTTTGTCTGATTTTTGGCTTCATAAATGGTTTCCAACTTGTCCCTGTGCCTCCTTGGGTTTCTCCGCATTCGAACATGCGGTTGCACGTCATCACCGATCGAGCATTATCGCATCAAGGCTTTAAAGCACTAGCCATGTCATATTTTATTAGTTCATCGGGGTCATGGGAGGAGCAGCATGCACTCCCGTGATAATTCCCATAATCCTTCAAATCAAGGATTGTCTTCATTTTTGTCTTCCAGGCCGCAAAATTAGGCCCTTTGAGCAAGCAATCGAGCGTCGATGTAAGTAACTTTGAGTGCAGACATTGTAATAAAAAAATATTTATTTATTTGAAAAACTTATTACAATTTGGACTCACTGTCGAGAATGATTGGCTTGTAGATGCTCGCGATATTCGCGTGCTGTGAGACGGCGACGCTTTGCAGGGCGTTCTTCTTCGTCGTCACAATCTGCGTCGTATCCGGCTTCTAATTCTTCCCGTACTCACTTTGCTTGGCAGCTGACGTCGAAAAGAAAGTACTCAAGGAGTCCTTCTCGAACAAGTTTGTCGAATGCAAGATTGCCGCAATTTTGAAGCTCGTTCAGCAAGGCAAAGTAGAACCCGGAGCTCTCAGGAGCTTCTCCACGGTGTTCTCTGGCTGGCGAGTTGATGTTGTGGCTTTCAGCTGTGGCGACCGTGTTGTTGACGCTTTCAATCGAGTTGTCTACACTCGACATTCGATGTAGTGTAGAAGAGACTGTTGTAGACTCAAAATTACCTCGAAAACGTGCACGTGCTGCCTTCCTTCAGCAGGTGACTGAGTAACTCTCCACGTCCGTCCAGCGGTCTGCAGAGTTGTCTTCAATACGCTCAGGTTTCGAACATGGCTCGGCTGGCCGTGAGTTCGATGTAAATGATTTGAGTATCGCTGAATCCAACCGGGATTCTGATCGATCACTGGGAGAACAGAATCCTGATGTTTCAGCTTTTGATGGCTGCTCAAAGCTCTCCACGTGGCAGCAAGATTGTTTTCACCTCCACGCAAAGCAAACAATCTTTCCGCAGAAGCAAAGAATCGCTCTCCACGCAAAAGCAATGTCTATGCCGTCAAAAACTTGATTCAGCACTCACAAAGGCTTTGGCTCCAAGTTCTGGACGTGGTCTCAAAAGAACCGGCCGCTACACTGGCACATCTGATCTTCAGCTGGAGAGAGTGAATGTATGACAGATTTGTTTCATCATTAGCAGCGCATTTTCCGAGTCAGACTTCAGCAGATGGAAAACATGGTATTCGCCTTTTGTTTCGATCAACTCTGCACCTTTGCGCGCCTTCTTCAGCCTCGACCTCCTTTGAACAAATCAGACGCCTTCAACACTCAAACACTGACGCACTCAAACACTGACGCCTTCAACACCAAACTTGCGCATCTGCACCAAACTGTGTGTAAATCGAGGAAAGCAGCAAAGTGCAGTCCTGTCCAACGCCTCAGCAAGAACGTTTCCTCTCCACGCAGCACAGCTTCAGGTGCTCTGCAATGGTCAAAGAAAAGCTTCAGGCACTCTGATACCAAACTGAAGCAAAGCTATGGAATGAGAAATAGCAGAGATAGATTTATCTCATATTATTCTGACTAGAACAAAGCACACGTACAGTATATATAGCTATGAAATCTGAACTGACTCCCTAACTAAGTTGAGAAGATCCACAATATCAGCAGAGAATGATGTGATAAGAGATAAGAGATAAGAAAGACAACTAATCTAAAAACCAACGTATCCTAACATTTCGGTGGTTCCAATGTCGACGGTTGCTCTGTGTAAATTAAGTCCTTGCGACTTGTGGATAGTTAATCCCGGTGCCATTTTAATCGGCAACTGTCTTCGATTCCCTCTGGAAATAGGGGGTATGAGAATATGTAAGGGGTTGGAGGGATCCCAACATGGGCCATTTTATCTATCAAATTTTACGACAACAAATAAAGGTAATCTTTGGTGGTTGCATTGATGCGTCGTAGACAATGTCTGTGATTGTTCTGTGGCACCATTCACGAGGCTCGCATCAACCCATAGATTTACAATAAGCATGATTTTTTGTTGTTTGCATAACAAGAATGTTGTGTTGCAACTAATCATCATAAGGATTTCCTAGTCCGTTCCCTGTTACTTTCAGCAATGGATTGGGCGATCGGAACGTTCAATGCCTTCAACATCTGTAGGTTGTGGCATGCCACTTGATCATTTTTTGCAAACAAATGTGGTGCATCCTTAAAAATGTTGAGCTCTTGCTGAGTTAGGTGTGTGTCTGTGCGAGACATCAAGAGTTCCCAATCCTCAATTAGAGGGGTCGAATCTCGCATGTGGAGCAGTAAATTCCGGAATGAAACCTGTGCATTGGTTGTTCCTTGTTGCCGAAATATTGTTCGCAATGTAATGGAAGATTGAAATCCCTTCCAAAGGGTTGCTCCGTAGGAATTACTTGCGTAAAGAGGACTGTCCAAAACCGGCGGTAATTGCCCGAGGTCACCGAGGAGGATGATTGATTTGTTCCCAAATTCGGATGTTCTTGAGTGTGGGAAAGCTTCATGAGCCTCATTTGTCAATTTTGCTTAGCAACTTTGGCCCGATGAAACTCATTTCATCAATAAGAACATATTCTATATGTTTCAATGATTCTTGAAAAGACAATAATGCACTACCTTCAAGGGTTTTAGTTCTTTGATTGGAATACGCATGGCTGCGTGGATTGTGAATGCAGAGATGTTGAATCTTTGAAACACCGGTAGGGGTGAGCACAAGTAGAGGAGAGGGAGATATGGTTGATGTTTGTGAATGAATTCGGATTTTATTTATCAGAAATGATTTTCCTGTGCCAGTCATTCCTTGAATTATCAATCTTAGTGGAGGTAGAAGGGATTTGTTTGTTGAATGGTGTAGTATGGTATCAAGAGCTATTTGTTGTTCTGGAGACAAAGGAAGTGTGGAAGATGGTGGTGGCATGTATGTTGTTGTTAATTGTGTCCGCCTTCTCTCTCTCGATGAATGATGAACCAGTTATCTGCAAATCATGGGGAACGTCGTGTATGGTCCAATTATTGTGTATGTCAAAATCTCGTCTCCCCAACATTTCAAGACTGTCTAGACCCGTGTTGTTTCCCAGGCGAAGTTGTGCAAAGACCTGCCATTCTTGTAATGGTTCTTGTTGAATACCGCATTTGGGCTCTGATTCGAACTAACATCTGTTGCAAGTCCTGTGTCTGCGGTAGTGCGTAGAACATGCCACGGTCTGTAGTTGTGCTTGTACATGTCCCAAGTGACATTGATGTCATGTGGGGTTGAGCCAAATTCAAATGCGATATTTCTGAAAGGCTTGTATAATAGGAGTTCTAACCAACAGAAAAGGTCATATGACGTTGATTCTTGAGCAGGGACATCCACAAATCTTGGGTGGACCCGTACAATTGCTTGTATCGGTCATTTTTTCCATTTATCACCTTTACGGTGCTTGTTGTAGCTCCAATCTCGAGCAACTTGAATAAGTGGTAGGTGTTCCATGGATGTTGGATGAACTTTATATGTATCCAAGAAAGCGGTGGTTTTTTGTGCATTGGTGTCACTTTCAACGACATGTCTCGAGAATCTTTTTCCAACATTTAATGATACGAATGGGATGGCTGCACGTATAACAAGTGGCATTTTTGCAGCATGTGGCATGTTTCTTGTGCGCTTATGTCATGTTCAACAACGCTTTCTGTGAGCATTTTACGGATCGCGATATGTGCTGGAGAATCTGCGTTTGCATCTCTTGAAACTCTGGATAGCATTTGGTGATATGTTTCTGAACATTGCTCGGCTTTTGAAGCATATTTTGCAATATACTTAAGAACGGCATGGCGGGAAAGTACCGGTTGGCAATCGACATTTGCTCTCCATATGTATATCATTGTTCGATTGTGGATGTTCAATCTGTCATCATTTCTGGAAGGGAGGTACTTTATTTTCCTGTCACCTTCAATGTGTAAGGAAGAAGTAGGTTGCATGGCCCAAGGAGCGTTGTACCTGCACTGCAGCTGTGATTGCTTTCTACGAGCATGTCTCGCTCGAACATTTAGTGTGGTGCTGAACTCGATTAAGTAGTTCTTCGAGGTCCGCATGCGGGGAGGTGGATAGAATTTGTGTTGTATCTAGCAAGCAAGGGTCATCTAGGAGTGACCTGCGAACGAAATCCAAGCGGTTGCAAGCCGGGAAGGGGTTCTAGGCAGACACGAACTTATCAAAGTATTGTTTTGTCGCCTCAATAACTGTTGTGTCCTCCCAGTCCAGTTCGTCTACCTTTGGTGCATTCTCAAGCCACCATAAACCGTGGACATGTGCAGAGCCTCTATGTTGCCATTCGTACCTGCGAGACGAGGGAACATAAATATTAGATATGTAGTTTGAAAAAAACTTTAAAATAAGTAGATTTGATTCCCTGTACCAAAAGTCTACTGCTCCAAGTTCCTTCTGCAATATTTCTTCCCGAAATATTGTGAATCTGTGATGCAGGTATGCTGATACTCGATGAGGGTTAGAGACAATGTTAAGTGTTCTCCAACGTTGGGCGGCTCGAGGATCTGTTGGGCATTCACCAGACATAATATTGTGGAGATCTGGCCATTTAGTGTCTGCAGCACTTAGAGTGAAGAATAAGGTTGGTGTCCCTAATTGTTCCACCATATCTGAAAGCTCGCTTCTACTTTTTGCCCAGAATGAACGTGTCCCTCGAAGGCTCGATCCAAAGCGCATTAAGCTATCTGGGAGGTTGTCTTTGGGGCATTCCAGTAGTTGTCTTCGTAGCTCTCTAATTGTTGGAGGGATTCCAGATTTGGTGTTTTGTTTCATAAAAACTGCTGCCATGGACTGGCCTGTGTCACATTATGAGGTTTAGAAGGAAGTAACGAAATCTTGGGTGGGAACTGAAACACCCATCATGGTAACGCATCAAATGAAGTGCGTATTCATGCATTGGAACTTCTTTTATGCGGGGTTGTTGCCACATTGCTTTTTCTTGTCGAAAATAAAGTTGGGAAAGCCATTGAGAATAGACCTTCCGTATTATATTCATTTATTGGCGAAAGCCCAAGCTCTAGCCATGGCATGGTAAATGGAGTGTTACCATCGTGGTTGAGCAAGAACTATTCGATTTCCTCTTCTTTTGTTCCTGTATTGTGAGGTGTTGGCACGAAAGACGATGAGTGTTCATATGTTTCATCAAAGTGGGTGGGAACACCACTACCATGAGTTGTAGAGCAAGTTTGCATTTGGGGAAGTTCCATTGTGGCTGTGTTGAGAGAGGAGGAAACATTTGATGATTCGGATGGTAGTGAGGAAAGGGCGTCATCGTCGATTAAGACATCTTTGTAATAGGGGTCGTGTTGGATTTTATATTGCAAGGCTGCACAAACACGAGATCTACTGACGTAGAAATCATAATTTTTTAAATTAGATCCTTCCCTTTGTATGAGAACTATGTCCAAATCTCCAAGGCGGTGGGGTAGGGTCTTTGCTATTGAAGTAATGTTTTGCGGGAAGCTTATGGTGTGTCCTGAGTATTTGTATTGCCCACCACATACTTGGGTGACTTGCATGAATGGATTAACTCGTGTGATAAGCATCTCCTCGATTTGGGTTAAAGACGCAAGAACGATAGGTTGTTTTTTAGGGTCCATGTTGTTCCATGAAGAGAAGCGGTGGCCTTGTTTTTCACTTTTACATCTGTTACACGAGGGAAAGCCTTTGGAAAAAATTGTTTTAATTCCAGGGTAATTTTCTAAACATATTGAGCAAGTTTGGATGTTCGCCAAAAATCTATTCTTTTTCGAAACCGACGTTGGGGTTCTAAATTCAATGAAGAGAGCGGGGATATGGGAAATCTCTGTGTATTAGAAGGGGTGGGGTGTTCTGTTTCATTCGTTTGTGGATTGCAAGGTGCAAAAAGTCAAGGAGAGGAGAAACCGGTTGTATATGTGGGATGAACTGAAGAGAGGTCATTACTTGAGACATTTTCATGTGGCATCCCAGACATTTGGGGCAAAGTGACAGTTGCTAGCAAAGATGGGTTCGTACAGAAGGAAGTGGCATGCTCTTGAAAGGTTTTTTCCATGGAAGTTACATGCGGAATGTGTAATTCCCCCAACCTACTTGGTCACGGTCAGCCTTGTCTCTTTCTTGGCGTGGAGGGTGGAGTATTAAGTTTGGCATGTTGAAATTCTCCCTGCTGGCCGCACTCATTTATTTCTGATTTGCAAATCTTACTTGTTTCTTGTCTGACTGCTGTTTTCCTCCTCTCGAACCGCGTGAGATCTCCTTTGGATATTCTGCGCGTGGAGTGGTTGAGAGACGTGTTCTTCCTGTTGCGTGGGCAGAGAGGCCATTGAAATCCTTCCTGCCAAGGCGTTTTCCTTCCTGGCTCCTCCTGGACGCCTTCCTTTCTCCCTGCGGGCCGCGTGGGTTCGATATGATGGTTAGATGAAGCTACAATCTAAAGAAAATGGTCTTCACCTGTACGTGCTGCTCCTAAGCTCGGGTAGACGTGGTTTGTTGTTGTTTCTGGATGCGTTTGGGGGAGAAAGGAGCGTTGTCTTCTTCTGTTGGCCGCGCACAGCTGCAAGCTAGTGTAACAGGCGTGTTACCTCCTTTTCCCTTGGGTGCTGCGAGGCATGTTCTTGTCGGGGATCCACAACACTGTCCTGCAACTGTGATTAGCCAGGCAGCAGGCATGTTGCAGAGTAGTAGAGGTGTTTTGAGCGCTTCCAACAGGCAGGCTGTCCAACTATGTTGCGTTCGGTTCAGTGTCGACTGCATCTTCAAATTCGGGATTCTCCTTCAAGATATTTTTATCAAAATCGATTAAGTGACAGTGTGAGTGTTACCAGGAGACCCGATGAAATTTATTACAGAGATTCTCTATTGAGACCTTACTTGTTTTACGATGTAACTCATGGGAGAGAATCTCATAGGCGTGGGTCTGTACTATATCAGAATATTCATGAAGCACATTTTGCTTTGCAATTTTATGAGCTTCTTCAGTGAGTCACTAAGCTGGCAGGCATAAGGGTTTCTGTTGGATTTTTCACACCTTACAAGCTACACTGTAATGTTTGCACCGAGAGTTTGATGTTGTCCTCAAATCTGATGCCACCTAACAAAATCAGCACCTCCAAACGCTATTACAGCGGCCTTGCATTTGCAGAAGTTCACAAATTAACCACACCCAATGTGGTCATCACCAGATATGTCTGCTGGACAGAGTATTGCACAGTGGGAACTTATGAATCTGTGCCAGGACAATGGCTGCCCCGTGATTTCAAAGCCACAATCCCCTATCTCAGACCATATGCTCTGCAGGGCTATTCATGAGCTTCTGTATCCAACGCCTATGCTTTTCTTGATGTGATGGCTTCGGATCGTGGACTGATTGAGACCAGGAAGCGGTGTTCTCATTCTAATTTTGAAACCCCAATGGAGAAAACCGGGTTGTGGATTGCCTCTGTGGCCATTTCTTCTGCTCAGTCATGACAATGGTGTTTGGAATGGTCTTGCACCAGGTGAGTATCTCACATCTCCGGACCAGAGAATAAGGCTGGAAATGGAAAGAGGTTGTAATCTTGTATTAACTGATACACAGTACAGCCAAATGCTATGGCACAATAATACTACAGGAGATGTAGACCAGCTGTGTTTTCTGCGCCTTCAGCCAGATGGGAAACTTGGCTATATATGATTCTAGTTCTAATTCTACACCTGTGTGGGGCAAGCTTTTCTTTTGAGATAGTATCAGCTCAATTTGAGGAGGATTAGGGCTTGAGCGGCAGGTAGGCTGCGGGTATTTAATATCAAGAGCTCTTGCAACTACTTCATCGTCTGACAAATATCCTTTCCAATGTTGGGCAATGTTGCTTCACGTCGTTGGAGTAGATTACGTGCAAACTGTTTGACAAAATGCTTCAAAGAAATTTTGCTTAGCGTGGAGGATAAAAGTGATGTTAATTGAAGCAAGCTAATGTGTGAGACTTCCAATGGTAAGCATGAATCAACTTTGATTTTAGTTTTTGGAATGCTTTCTTTGCGCACAAATTGATGGGTAAACTAATGTTATAGGTGCGTCCTAATGGCTTTAAAAAAACTAATTTACAATGCCTTAAATAGGAAAGCAATTCATGAGTTGTTTGAATAGTTGAACGCAAGACTTTCCGATCTTGTTCTAGAACCTAGACTCAAGAGTAAAAGCATATTGCAAGGACATGCAAAACCCGTTAATTATTCCAAATTTCTGTTGTTGTTTCGTAGATTTACATACTGGGAATTGGGGTTAACTGCTCTAGAATGAATTTTCTCCTTCTGCCTGTGTCTATGCAGTTTACCGGAATGGTTATTGTTTCTTTTTGCGTGGTATTTGGGACACCGTGTGGGTGAGAAGCGTGAGTTTGGTGGAGAAATAATTTTGGGACTGCGGGGAGAAGGGGTCTGCACGTGCGTGGCCATGAGATATAGCGTTTAAAACAGGCATGTTAAATCTACTCCTTGTAATAGTTTTCTACCTTCTTTCAGTATCTTGAAATGAATTTTCTTTCCTCTTGAATGGCGCCTAGACAAATGTTTTCGTGGTTGTTTATATCACTGCTTGATTGTGTTGGTTGTCCCTTTAAATCTCGATCCAATTTCACTGATTTTGCTTGGAATGTTCTTTCCTCTCTTATAGCTTACTCTATTTCATACTTGTCTAAAAGGGTTACTGCAATTTTGAGTAATGCAGTCTAGTTCGTAGGGAAGGAAACATTATAGGGTTTCGTTGCTTATATGACTCTCTTTTAAAGAACTCTGTGATGGTAATTATAATTGAAGGCTTACTATATGGAAGGTTAAGCCTTCATATCTCTATTTGGGTTGAATATATACGTATTTCCTGTCTAGGGCTCTCCTGTTTTGCTAAATGGTACATTAATAGTGACGTTGTGTTCTAAAACTTGTTTAAGCCTGTGGGCATTCCTTACTTTTTGTTTGATTAGAAAATGACATTAGGGTTTTGCTTTAGAACTGTACATGGTTGACTTTTGTACCCAGTTCCAGAGGATGAATAACCCGACATCTATTTTGGCCTCTACATGTTGAGAAAATTACTATACCTACTACCTGATTCAAAATATTGTTTGATTAAAGTAAGGGGGAAACATTGTAAGTTTTATTGAATGAAATCTCTACAAATTTTATTAAGGGTCGCAAGCAAGTTATTAATAGCTGGACCGAAACAAAAGTTGTAGGTGAATCCATGGTATTGGACTCGTGAACTCGTTTCCTGTTAGATGACAGCTGATTACAGTGATAATATAATAGGTGGTTATTATGCTCATTTGTTTGATATTTGCTAGACATGTCCTTGATAAGCCCACATGGATCGGGTAAAATTTCCATCTTCTATACCATTGGCCAGGAGCTCATAGAACTTCTAGGCCTGACTGCACTGCGTAACCTTCCTGATGGATATGTGTGTTGGTTCCTATTTTTTTGTGCTTGCACTCGTGGTAGGGTCTTTTGAGTCTGGGGCATCGTTGGTGTTTTACCCTCTGCGTATCGAATCCCCTTGTTTTCGGACTCGAATATCGTATTCTTCGAACTTGGTTACTAAAAGTCTCATTTTGTGGCTTTGTTAAGGAAATCAATTTTTATTTTTATTTTAAAATACTTTTGGCATTGTCGGAAATATATAAAAAAATTATTAACGACTTTCGGATTTAGCCTCCCCTTATATTATGTAGAGAAGTTGACGTTTAGGATAAGGTTTGTTGGTAGAATAATGGCCCTTTTTGTATCTCCCTTGTACGCTTTTGGAAGAGTGGTTTTGTATTGTTAACTAGTCCTACGTTTAAGAAATCCTACATGAAGGTAGTGGTAAAGCTCCTTGGTTAAAACTAAAACTATAGTTGTTTTTCCTTTAAGGGCATCGAACCCTAATTATTGCTATGAAGCCTCCCCTTGGGAGATTTGGATAACGTCGTTTTGTTTCGCGCCTACGATCATAATTAGTATGTTTTGTCTTCTCTTGGACCCCTTTAGTTGGATGGAGTAAGTTTTGGATTCCAATCACGTAATCCATAGGATTACATGAAGGAGATATCAACACTCTTGACCTTCTTGTTCCTAACCCATAAGGTCTTGCCTTGATTTAGGTGATTTTGTTCTTACTGGTATTTTGACTTTCTCCTTACTGGATGGTTTAGATTTCTTTCTCATGTGAATAATTTTGGAGTTATGGGTTGTGTTTTAATCCATTTTTGAATTAGAACTTTCCTTTCTTGATATTGTTAAATGTTAGCTTACTGTTGCAATGTGTAGCCTTAACATGCTCAGTTCTCGCGAACTGATTCTAGCTAGTATTTGTGCAGATGGATTATGCGAGTAGATTAAAGGAAAGAGTTGTAAAGTTTTCATCAGTGCAATTTATGAGGTTCCTTGTAAAAATGTCCAATGTGAGGTAAATTTTGTAATAGTGCTTGCAAAGGAGTTTAGAAGACCTCTTGCCTTGGGATATTCTAAAATTTCGTGATGATGTTGTCTTGTCCTTCTGTAGGTAAACTGGTAACTTACCTTTGTAAGAAATGGTATTCAATCTTTACATTGATATGAGTATTGTAAAACTTTGATCTTGAGAATAAATTGTTAAGTTAAATCTTTCTAAGACTTAGTGACAATATTTTATAAGTAAAGTAAAATGGGTCGGTTAACCCTTATGAAGCTAAACAAATAATGATTTTATATTCAACAAATAAATGTAGAGGTGATCTACTTGAAATCAAATAATTCCATGAGTGATCAAATTGAAGCCATCCTTTGTGAAGTAAAAATTTTATAACTTGATATCCCTAGCTACACTAGCGAACATTATCCTTTTTGTATGGTGAATTCTTAGAATGATCCTAAGGTGAAACAAATTGTTAGTTGATATAAGTTAACAAGATTTAATAAGTAGGAGGGATCGGTTTCGAAACCACGCAATCTGTCCCTCAACCATTTGAAAGGTAAATTGTTTTCTTTTGTAAAATCATCCAGCGAGGCCTAAGTAAAATAATTAATAATTACGTATAAAACCTCAAGCTCCTATTAAACCTCAGTAAGAACTAATGATGTCTCAAGGATGAACTCAATTGACCTTCTTCCTTTAACTTTATCCAAGGTACCTCGTAATTTTCTCTTAAGTTGTTGAACGTGAACCCATGTTGTCAAGTAGCGTAAGTGTTAATAGATGGCCTTGTGAAATTAAATTACCCCTTTCTCTAAACAAACGAATTAAGCAAATGAATGTCATAATAGAGAAGATTAAAGATGATTACTCAGTGTAAAAAGAATAAACTTAGCTTGGTAAGATGAATTATATGAATCATACCTTGAGCATCCTTGAAAACGTAAACTAAGAATTGCAAGATGTATTTTTAAAATAAATAATCCTCAAGAATATCTCATTGTGGATGGCCCTAACTGTTAGTGTGTTCTGTGGATGGACCTCTATGTTGTCATGTAAAAAAAAAAAAAAAAAGTGTATTGTCCTTTTGGGTGTGAACGTTTCCGTGCTGCCTTTATGGCCATCCTTGTATCAAGTTGTTCACAGTGTTAGTTGTATCCTTGGTGACGACATGTTGCGTCATGTTATGTGTCAAGCAAGTTCAAAAAAAAAAAAAATTATCCCTGTATTTCACCTTTGTGTTGTTCGTGTGTGGTTTTTGGGTCGCATTCTGAGAATATTGGTTGGCAATTCTTCAGTAGTTGTATTTGATGGCAAGATTGGAATGTTGGGGGATCGTAGGTTGTTGGTCATTGTAAGTTGAAAGATATTAGAGATTTTCATTGTTCTATGCTCTAATTTACGACGTCGTTGCTTGGCAGTTATGTGTACTTTATTTTTTGGGTAGTTTTCTCTTCGTTGGGCTCGTTTTGCAAGAGTCGACATGATTGCGAAGTCACAGGATTATGGAGTAACACCTGTTGGATAAAGATCATTTTGGGTTAGCAAGGAACGATACATAGTTTGATGAAAAACAAATGCAGAAATACATGAAAATGTAAAACTAAATTCAATTGTAATGCATGTGGAGTTCCAATGGGAAATACGCATAAGAGGTAACAATTTGAGTTTTGAGAAACTACTTTTTTATTAAGGAAAAGAGTATTAGATATATAGAAACATACAATGTGTTCACATACTACAGAAGGATGTAAATACGTACATAACAAAATTGAATATTTTTATATTTATTTTCTTAAAAGTACTAACAATCCGCATAATAGAAGGAGACAATAGTATGTCAGTGTATAAGGGAATTCAACAGTTTTCTTTTGAAGCAGGGAAAAAAGTGAAACATAGATATGAAATAAGAAACATAGCAGTGATAGTTCAAAGTATAGAATGGGATGAGTGAGGGTGTAATGTTTGAAGGGACGGGTGGGTTGGAAATCCTTGCGTAAAGGTTATGGAGGAGTTGCACTATTTTCTACTTTCTTTGAACTGAGGATGACACATTTCAATCTGTTGTTTCCGCAATATGTCTCTTTTTTCAGTGAAAGTGTGAAGCAGTATTCGTTTCGATGACATTACTTATAATTTCACTAGTCGCATCTTCGTCTATAGTCAATATATGGAGGTCGCTAGCTGCAACACCCATGATTAACTCAGCTATCTCATCAAAAGCGGTAACTGATTGAAGTTCTCCTGTTGGGTCCTTTAGATCGATTCTGAGTGCATATCTATAATCATAGTTTTGCACTTGTCTGTTGTAACTTGAACATAACCATGAACCATTACCATTCTCTTTCACCTTTTTCCTACATTTTTGTCACCTTTTTGAAGAGGACATGCCTTGTAAAAAAAGTTGTCCATGCTAATATTCGTGATTTCTGCAGTAACCATGGCCCATTCATTTCTCTCAGTGTTCCCCATGTTTAGTACCTCCGAAATCATCGTTACAGAGGTCATGCTTTTTGGAGGGCCTAGAAATTGGGTTGTGATAGAGGGCGCCGGAAGGAAGTAGTCATCGGAATCAACCCAGCCATGAAGTGTATTTGTTTCTGAAATTTTAGGGTTGACGTAACATTTGGTTCTTGAAACAGTGTCCACTGAGCTTCCATTGAAACTGGAGACGTGGGCAGCTTTCAAGGCGAGGACCGGAAGAGGCGGTATAGAAAGCATGTCTTCAAGTTCGTTGCTTATATCATCTAAGTGATGTCCCCACAATGTGACACTTACACTGAAACCCGACATGTCCTTTAATTGCAGTGTTCTTCTCTTTGTTTCAGACTTGTCATACCAATGAATTGTTGAGCATGGTGACATCGTAACAACAATTCCAATCAAATCAACTGTAGAACCTTCAACGCTTGCAGGTAATTCCTTGATTTTGGTGAAGTGAAAGTTATGGGAAGGTATTGTATCTTCATTTGCTATGAGTGGAGATATGGTTGAGGAAGGTTGCAGGAAAATCTCCAAAGCATTGTTCAAATGGTTATAACATAGCTTTGCATCAGCAATCCTCGCAATCCTCCCATTGGAAATTGTATATAGCTTCCCATTCTCAATATGCTCATAGAATGCTTCCGCGGCCTCGTTGAAACAAGTGATGTGGATTTCTCCTCCTTCTTGATCAACAAAATCAAACCCAAACACTGATCCATTTCCCCTTGCATTGTGATATTGGCGAAGGGTTGTTTTTGCTAGGGCACGGCCCTCTACGGACCACATGTGCATAGATGTATTCAAAGCACTTATTTTAGTTGGTGTTCTCGTAAAATATTTGTTAACCCGATTTGCACTTGCATCTGTTTGTGGCAACTGACTGTGTTTGAGAGCATTTGTTGGTAGTCGGATTGGAGCACCGATTACTAAATGTGTTTCAACAACAACATCCATTTCAATGATAAGAACGGTGCTGCAATGGAAAAGAAAAATAGGATATAATTAGAACTGAGCAACGGATGGAAAAAATAAACAGAATTAAATTTTAATTGATATAGCGAGTTTATGTACATTGCTAATTTAGCAAGAGATGAAGCTTACAGTTCACTTTTGATCATTCTAATGAGGGATTTGTGTAAGAACACGATGGTTATAACATAGCTTTGCATCAACAATCCTCGCAATCCTCCCATTGGAAATTGTATATAGCTTCCCATTCTCAATCTGCTCATAGAATGCTTCGCGCCTCGTTGAAACAAGTGATGTGGATTTCTCCTCCTTCCCGATCAACAAAATCAAACCCAAACAACGATCCATTTCCCTTGCATTGTGATATTGGCGAAGGGTTTTTTTGCTAGAGGCACGGCCCTCTACGGACCACATGTGCATAGATGTATTCAAAGCACTTATTTTAGTTGGTGTTCTCGTAAAATATTTGTTAACCTTAATTTGCACTTGCATCTGTTTGTGCAATTTTGTGGCAACCGTGTTGTGTTTGAGAGCATTTGTTAGTAGTCGGATTGGAGCACCGATTACTAAATGTGTTTCAACAAGAACATCCATTTCAATGATAAAACGGTGCTGCAATGATGGAAAAGAAAAATAGGATATAATTAGATTTTCGAGCAACGGATGGAAAAAATAAACGAATTAAATTTTAATTGATATAGCGAGTTTATGTACATTGCTAATTTAGCAAGAGATGAAGCTTACAGTTCACTTTTGATCATTCTAGCGAGGGATTTGTGTAAGCACGCGATGGAGCCTTCTTGTATTGAATTGTCGGTTACACAACTTGCAAATTTGGAGGGTAGAAGTGTTGTCTGAAAATGTATCCCATCTGAAAGGTCAACACGATGTTGGGCTCCCGTGTTGAGAATGGACCTTAGAGAGCTCAAGTGCAGTATCTGAAATGTGGGGTCAACATTGGAACCACCCTCAATCAATTGAGAAATGCCTTCGTGTGTCAAAGTTATTTCCATGGCAACTAAAAATGCTTGAGATTGTGAGAATTTTGCAAATATATGGTGGAAAATGTAAACTTGTAGGGCAGTCAATCATGAAATGAAGGATTTGTTTAGGAAATCATGCATTTGTAAAGAATGAGAACCTTTAAAGTTGACTTCCTTATTATTTCATTTTTTCTAAAAAGTGCAAACATGAAGTCTAACCCTTTAACAATTCAATATGCAAAAAAGTGATATAATGTACAAATCTTTTGTAATGCCCGGTGGGCATCAGATCCTTTCTTCCCACCTTCCTCCTCTGCCAGCCGCCCCACCTCCTTTAATTCCGTTGACTTGCATTTTCCTTGCGCCCCGTGCTACCTGCTCCGTTTGAAATGTTTTGGCCGCGTACAGCTGCAAGCTCGTGTAACAGGCGTGTTACCTCCTTCTCTTTGGGTGCCTCGAGGTGTGTTCGGGTCAGGGATCCACGGCATAGCCTGCAACAACTCTTAACCAGGCAGCAGTCGGGTCACAGTGAGGCAGAGGCGTGTTTGAGCGCTTCCAACAGGTAGGCTGTCCAACTATGTTGCGTTCGGTTCAGTGTCGACCGCATCTTCAAATTCGGGATTCTCCTACAAGATATTTTTTTATCCAAATCGATTAAGTGACAGTGTGAGTGTTACCAGGAGACCCGATGAAATTTATTTCAGAGATTCTCTTTTGAGATCTCACTGTTTTGCGATGTAGCTCATGGGAGAGGGTCTCTTGGAGGCGGACCTGTTTCGGATCAGAATATTCATGAAGCACGTTTGCTTTGCTGTAGTTATGGCGCATGCTTTTGTGTTGGTGACAGATCACACCCACAGGCACGGGAGATCTATGCAATGTTGGAGAAAATGTCTTGGGAGATGAAGGTAGCAGAATATTTCTCAGATCCAGAACATACACTGAGTGTGTATCTCCAAATCGACTGTGTGACAGTGAGAATGCTTCCAGCAGACTTGATGAAATTTATTTACAAAGACTCCCTACTGAGACCTTGCTTGTTCTACGATGTAACCCATGGGAGAGGACCTCATAGAGGCGGATCTGTTTCATATCAAAGTTGCGCACAGAAAGGAATGGCACCCAAATCTCGGCTTGCAACATATAAGGTATGCTGGATGTCTGGTTGCTATCATTCTGACATTCTTCCTGCGTTTGATACTGCTGTTGAAGATGGTGTGGATGTGATTTCTCTATTTCTGTGGGCGGGGATGCTGTGCCATATTATCTAGATAGTATTGCAATGGGTGACAACAGATGGGGCGAGGACCTTAGACAGGGATTTCCCTGCAAACATTATTTTTGGGTAATGGGAAAATCATCAGGGGAGTGTCCTTGTTCAGTGGAAGGGCGTTGGGGTCTGTTTTAGTGCCCTTGATCTATGTTGGCAGGCATAAAGGTTTATATTGGAATTATCACACCTTGCAAGCTACAGCTGAAATGTTTTGCTGCACAAGCAACACACTTGATATTTTGTAGCAGCTTCTTCACAGGTGAAAATACATTTGGTTTGCTTTCTCGGGGAGGTCATGGGTTTTGACAACGAGAGTATCATAAATATACAATCACTCCCTGGAGAATATTTCTGTCCAGTTGGTAGGTAGCGGGTTTACCCTAATGAGGTCAGTGAAACCTAATGTACACATCCTTACTGCAAGCCTTGCCTAACTTATGTGCTGAGTACTACTAGGGCCTACCCTTATGATGGGTATTTGGTTACTGATGCAGATTCGAAGGCAGTGCAAGAGGAAAATCCGGTATTGGCTAATGCTATAGGCCATAATGATTCATTGCACTGCACCACAGAGAAAATTTGCACTTGGCAAGGGCCTCTTTCAGAGAGTATAGCTCATGGTAATGGTTACCAGTATGGTTCATCCGCTGTTGTATGTAATAGATGTGGCACCCAGTTTGTTCACCGACAAGGACAAGAGCATGGCCGTTAACAGAGTTTGGACCTTCAGCAGGCTGAGGAAGAGAAGCTGCGCTGGTTGGGTTGCTGTTGCAGGCCCCGTCCATCTTGTGATCGACTGCGGGAGCTTAATCAGGCACGATATTCTCTATACCATTAATTCTTATGCTGTTATTTAATTGAATCATTAAATAACTCTACTCTTCATATAAATGTCTCTTGTGATGGTATCTTTGTTTGGTTTCCACTTTCCGGCTTATTTGTATTTGTTTTGGCTGATAGAAATGATTCATATTTGGTTGAAGCCTTTTATATTGTTTTTGGGTTTTAATAAATATTAGTTGGGTGAACTTTGTTCTTAAGTCTAATAAAACAAAAGAGGTGGGGGTCCTGTAATGAACACCCCCTAGTTCCTTATGTTGGTCTCACGATTTGAATGTTTTATCAAACATTGTTGTTGGACTCAACCTTATAGTTCCTGTTTTGTTCTTATTCTTGTTTCGGTTCGAGATCTGTAGTCCTGGGTTATGTCGGGTATTTGCGAATTAGGGATTGAGTACTGCGAGTGCATTGTGTATAGGTGAATGATGCTTTTCCTGTCTCTATTCTTTTCTTTTAGTTGTTTTAGTTTCTAGTAACCCTTCCCGGTTGGCTTGGTGTGTGCTTAGCTTGACTGATTATCGAATTGAGCCAAGTTGATATTACTCTCAACTAGGTTAGTTGCTTTTGTTTTTTTAAATCGCTCGAAGAAATAATTTTATTTCAATCGTCATGGTTGATCTTCATAATTTGATATCAATTCATGTTCACCATTTGGAGATTGTTTTCTTTGGAACCACCTTCTCTCCCTTGGTGTGTTGTATGTTTGAGGAATGTAGGCTGATCCTATGGAATGCCTTCTTTAGACGTTACTCGCATTTCTTTTAGTTAGCTTAAAATGTCGGAGGAAATACTCTTTTCGTACCTTGATTTTGTTTCACACATGTTGGAGGATACGAGATCTACTTGATCATTAGTGAGGAAGTTACAAATCTTAAAATTGGGATCTTTGGTTTTATGAGTGAGAAATTTCTCTACGTCTTTCTTCGTAAAGATGCTTAAATTTCATTCTTCTGCGACTTAGAGGTTGGTGAGTTTGGAAACTCATTGGTTGACTAGTTTTGTGATGATTGTTGTGATACGACCTCCTCCTTGCTGTCATTGTAGTAGAATGGTTTTGTGTTGACGAGAAGGTTTAAGTCAACTTGTTGTTGATTTGTGAGATCCTTTGGAAGCTATGTATCCTATGTTGTGTTCTTGCGAATGATTGAGTAACCCTCTTGTAAGATTTATAATGGTTATATTTGGTCTTGCCAAGTTTGTCCTTTTTCTTAAGACATTCTCTTGATTAGAAGAAAGTTTAATAGAATGATTGTTAGGATAGGATGTAACCCATACGAGGTCATTTGTGTGTTTCATCCCTTTTCTGTCCAATTTATTTATTTGGTACTGACATAAAATTAGCTGTTATAGGCACATCATCTTAATATTAATAAGTCATGTTGGTTTAGATATTCTCATGTCGATTGATTGTTTGGGATCTTCCAGTGGCATAGTGAATCCTTGGCTTGGTGAACTAACTTAAACAAATAGGGACAGATCACGTTTGAAATTAATTCTCTTCCTGTAATTGTTTTTGTTTCGGAATGTTATCTTGTTAATGACGGTCATTATTGTGATATGGGTGAAATTCACTATGATGTTTATTAACTGCTCCTATGAGAAAATGATAATTAAATAGAGTTAGTGCCGTCCCTTTTATTTAGACATTTTATGCTTTTGGACAGCTCTTTAATTGCTCTTGTTTAGACTCTTGAATTATTGTTTGCTTCTTCAACGGTGCTTTTCTTCCTTGAAACAGTTAGATAACAACATATTGTCTTAATGTTATAGCTTTTATCGTGCTCAGTTCTTGCGAACTGACATGTGCTGACAAATGTGCAGGAGGATTTCCTGAGTAGAAAAGAAAAAAAAGAGAGAGAGAAAAGATACACGTGTAGAAAGTGGATTCCAGCCTTCTTAGGAACTGCTGTTGTACGAATGTTTTTCTTTTGCTTTACAGCATTGGTATGGAAATTGTGGAGACTATCTAGAAGGCATTGTGTTATAATTTTGTATTGTTCTCATGTAGGTTGTTGTTATCGTTTGAAAGTAAATTTGAGAAATATTATTGTCAATAAGATTAAATGAACTTGTTTTGACATGCGTATCCTTTGTTGAATTTTCACTTTTCAGAATATGATTTATCCTTGAATTGTCAAACCTAATTCTAATTATCCAAACTTGAATCATCTTGCATCGCTCTAGTTACCTTGGTCTTGTGTCGTTTGGTAGAGGACTATGTTTTTGAACCTAGCAAAAAGAAAACAAGAGAAACAAATATACCTTGTGATCCCGCGTAAACAAATCAACAATCTCTTATTGTGGTGAGTCCTTAGAACGGTCTTAAGGTGAAATCAATGATTAAATTCTTGGAAGATAACAAGATTATAATAAATAGAAGGAACTTGCCTAAGAAACTCTTCGATCTGTCTTACCCGTTGAAAATGTAAACAGTATACTTATTTCTATCTCTTCAAGTGAAGCCCAAGTGAAACCTTTAATTTTTCTGATTAGACTCTTGACCCCAATGAAATCTTATTAACAACTAATAAGATCTTAATGATGAATCCAAGAGTTAGACAGTCATGTACTGGAATAAAATAAAATTGACCGCTTGAAAAGGTAAAACATATATGTTCAAAAGCACAACGTCGAAAACAGATTGATAAAGTTAAGAGCCTTGAGAAATTAACTGCCTCCTCACAAATGAATAAGTTAATCAAGTAAATGAAGTAACCTCTTGCTATCCAATAATTGGTTTGCCTTTGTATATTAACATTAACAGGGTAGGAGAAAATTCTTCAAAGGAAACATGAACTTCAGATTCTCCTATCATGATCTCTCTGGGAAAAGTAAAGAATGTAAAAGCACTTACAGCTAAAACATGATTCTAAAGAAACCTTCTGTGGGAAAACCTTGTTGTAAAATTGCATACTTTAGATGAACCATTGTGTCCTAAGTGTGTGCCTCATGTTTATCTGTAACCAATGTGGGTCCGTGTTGTGGAAAGCATGTCTTTAGTTGATTGTATTCCCTAGAGAACTTGTGTAGTGTCGTATTATCTTCAAGTAAGTCAAAAAAAAGTTATCCTGTATTTCACTGTGTTGTCCTTGTGTTGGTATTTTTGGTGTGTTACATCTTTTGTTGAAAACAACTAAAATTTGTATGGTTGTTTGTCGGCATTTTAAAACTATATGTATTTGTGTGCAAATATTATGAAGTACACATTAAAATTGTGTCATTGGTTTACATAAAGAAGCGAGCAATTGTATAAAGGAAAGATATAATGAATAACTCATTAAAAATGTGTTGTTGTTTTTGTTGTTTGTTGAAAAGTTAGATTATGTGCCCCATATGTTCTGCCGCAATATATACATGCATTTATTTGAAATGAATTACATATTATTATGTTAAGCAAATAGAATGGAATACAATAAGAACAATATGTACACTTGAAGTGAGAAGACAATAGGTATTTGTATGGAAACACAAAGATAAAGAAATTAGGAAAGCATAGTTGTTGGATAACAAAAACTGAATATGTGTTTGATAAGTTTGATTCTCTGTCGGATATATACTGCGATAATACATACATGGAATATTTGGAACGAGTTATAGTTTATTTCAAAAATACTTATAAACAAACACTTATAAACTAACCACTACAAGCTATTTTGTAAAATCAAATTTCTTGTTTTTTGCTTGTGCAATTTTCTTTGCACGTTTCTTGTATTTTTGTCCAGTTGCAGATGCCTCGATTGGAATTCCCATTCTCCTCAATTTGTGGGGTGGTTCATATTTCAGTGCATCTTCGTTAGAATCATAAATCAAGCAAAAGCCTTGTGAATGATCTCCAATCGTTCGGATTTTGGAGAGAAAAATTGGGGATGTTGGCATCAGGTGGAGGCGATCTCTAATCATTTCATCTATCACTATTTTAGGTGGTTTCGGTTGCCTACAATGCAAAACATTAACAACACATTGAATACGCTTAAAATTTTCCTCCCTCTGCAAGTGAGGCATAGTTAATGTCAATCCCGTTGTGGTGAGGGGAATTGTGTTTCTAGTCTACATCATATTAAACTGGAGAGGGAAAATAAGTATGTTAGTCCACCAAGATGTTCTTAGGTATGACGGGCAGCTTTAAAAGCCTTGTCGTTGATCAGTCTAACGTCTAACTTGGGATGCTTTGAAATGGCCTCATTGGGGAATGAACCCCTCAGCACATAACGAATCCTGTCATTGACGAAGGCATGTGCCCCCACATGTCACTTCGGAAAAAGGATTGGAGTCTAAATATAAATGTAACAATCAAAAGAATATAACATGAAAGCTCTCTAAAATAATTTTTTAAACCATAGCATGCAATAAACGAAACAAATGAATAAGCACTTGAATCAATATTAAAACCCACCTCAATTTTGTTTAGAGATGACGCTCTTCTTTACCCGCGGAGAATGAGAATCACAAATAACCTACAAAAAAGTGAAAAAGAAGTTAATAAAACTAAATATATCTACACTGCCAATGTCATATTCACTACATAACGCTACCACTCATGATATAAAATTGGTAAATGTATATGCATGAATTTGTAACAAGTTAGAAATGTAGAGATAGAACATTTAAAACATCCCAATATGTATATTCATTATCACAATATGACAGTGGATCGTTTTCTTCTCCCAATATGTGTTTAGGATTTTATTGTATAGTTCTTTAAAATCTTTTGATCTCGTAAATCTCCATTTCTCTTTGTTTGACTATTCGCACGTGTATTAATATATATCTATATCTACATATGTACCATATATATGTTATATTCATTTAGGCGTCTATGTGGCTATATAGACTTTGATTTTAATAAAGTTTCCATAATTTGAGCACGAGTTTTATCATTAAGAATAACAACTTGAAATCAATGGGGAAAAAAGAAAAATCTACCGCACTTAGTTCAAACACCCCAACACCCCTATATATATGGTTCTCATTAAAAGAAATACACCGTAGACTTGGATCTTACTTTTTTGGCTTGTATTATTCCTCTTGTTTGTGGAAATGATAATATTCCTCATCAGAAACTATAAAATTATATGTTTTGGTATTAATAATATCTTGGTTGTGTAACAATTGGTTAAGTATCACTATTTATATAGCCTAAACATTAAGATGAACTGTCCAATAGTTGACAAAAGAACTCATAGAAAAAATATTCTACCCTATTCGGTAGTGTAGTGTATACATAAATTAAGTCAGTTTATTGAGAAAAAATATTAATATAACAAATAGAAAGTAAAAGATTAAAAGGAATTTCTTCTCCCTCTGGTTGCAGCAGCCATGGACGTTCAAGCCAGGGCTGAGTTCTGTGGAGGAGATGCCACATTTATACCAACACCGGCTCATGAAATTGCAGACATGGAGGAATACACTTGATACCCCACAGGCCGGAGAGAAGACTGCCTCCCTTTCATGAAAGCAACTCAAGCGCTCTTCTGATTTTGGCATGAATTTCTGATTCATTAGAGCAAAACAATCGCGCATGCATAGATGGGCAATACATCGAGCATGCTTACTCAGTATGATATTGAGGAGGTTCAAGAGCACTGCAATAACATGTGTATGTTCCATAATACTTCCTCTATTCCTTATTTGGATTTTTATTTGTCGAGGGTCGGTGAAAATTCTGTTTTTGGTGGCTTCTAATCTGTCCCCTGTTACCAGACCTCCTCAATATTTAGTGGGTAATTGAGTAAAGCTGCCTTTACAGACTTTTCCAAATGAGACTATGAAACTGATATTGTGGCAGCTTAGCAGAAAAAGACTCTCAGAGTAGTATATGGTAGGTACGGTAGCTTTGCAAAGGCGTATTCTAATTATTTTATACGATTTTTTCCCAAAAACTTCACTGGCATACATCATAATAATATCCTAAGTTCCATAAAATAATTTCCATGATTCTTTCAAAACATCTTTTTATTATAATCATTTTATATTGATTTTTTATTAATATAATGATGTTTTCCAACCAAAAAAATATATCCTACCTTATATTCCTGTGCAGATTTCTGCAGAAGCTCGGCGAAAAACCAAAAAAATATATCCTACCTTATATTCCTGCGCAGATTTCTGCAGAAGCTCGGCGAAAATCGGATGGTTGAGAAACCACGCATTGATGACGAATCTGGTGAGATCTTTTCCCACATACACAGGCAAAAATCCTTCCGGCACATCTACAAAATTAAACCCTCGTCCTCTTCTGCGAACTTATAACAGAGTTCTATTCCAATTTATAGAAAAACGGTTTCAAATCAGGGGCACGGTGGCGAGAAAGATGGCGTGAATCTAAAACAGGGCGGAATCTAAAAAACAACAGTTAAAAATAGGATTTTAAAAATAGAAACTCAAAAATTACATGCAAAGTAAAACGACATGCAAACAATTTGTCAAATTTAATCTGTTTGAAAAAAGTCTAAAAAATTTGTCAAATTTAGGACATTCGTAGAAACGTCCGGAGGTCCTCTACCATAGGGGGAACGCCTTCGGCGTAATAAGTAAAATTCAACGCTACACCAAAAAAATGAAACACCTAAACAAATTGAACGCATTTAATTCTAAAAGACTAATAAAATAAGTATTATTTTTCTAGGATATGACAGATTTGATGGTTAATCTCGGAATGCCACCTTTGGCGGTATGTGGACGATGATATAGTACGATTTGTTTTGGGTCAAGTTTGTTTACCTTTGCCTTCATTGGTTAGGACAATATTTCTTTTCTCTTCTCGTTGTATGACCTCTAAGTCTGTGTCTTCTTCCCTTATTTAATAATATATTTAATTTTTAAATATATTATATTTTAATTTTAAATTTAATTATCTCTTTTTTTTAATATATTATATTTTTATTCAATTTTAATTTGTTCTATTCAATTTTTGATTTGTTTTTATTTTATTTTTATTAATTTTAATTATTAATTGATTTCTATTTTATAAAATTAAATATTTAATTGTATATTATATTTAATTTGTATAACTATAATTTTTATTTTGATTAATTTTAATTTTTAATTTTGTTTTTAATTATTTCTTAGTATTATGATTTATTTTTATTATTAATTTTAATTTATTAATATTTTGTTTTTATTATCTGCAATAATTTTCTAATTTAAGGTTAACTTAAT
Source organism: Taxus wallichiana var. yunnanensis (assembly GCA_018340775.1). Lineage (NCBI taxonomy): Eukaryota > Viridiplantae > Streptophyta > Pinopsida > Cupressales > Taxaceae > Taxus > Taxus wallichiana. Next base: position 387,493,503 of record CM031243.1, read on the forward strand.
TTCTACATTTCATTAATATTATTTTAAATAATTGTTTTTATTATATTTTAATTTGTTCATTTAATATTTTCTACTTTTATTATTTTTATGTCATTTTATTTGATTTTTTACTTTTAATTTTTTTCTTTGTAATTTCAATTATTTATTAGTTTTTTTAATTTTATTTTTAGCATTTTTAATTTTAAATAATAATTTGTTTTAATAATTTTAATTGTTAATTTTTTTAATTAATCATGATTTCTAATTTCTTCATTTTTATTGATATTTTTATAGAAAAATTTTTATTTTGAATTTTGAATTTATATTATTTATTCATTTCAACTTAATTTGTTCTATTTTACATTTTTAATTATTCAGATTTTATTTATATATTTATTTATTTTAATTTTAAATATTATTTAAATTTTAATTTAATTAACTATAATTATTGGTTGTTTTTTTAGTATTTTACATTTTTACTAATATTTTAATTTATTATTTATTTATTTTTAAATTGTTATTGTTGATTTTTAATGTTTTATTAAATTTGAATTAATGATGTTAATTATTTTTCTATTTTATTTATATTCAATTTTAATATTTTTAATTCACTTTTTTATTTTTTAATTAACGATCATTTTCATTTTTAATTTTAAACATTTTTTATTCCTTTTTGAACATGAAATACACAATCATAAATTTTGACATTGACAAATTTAACACAACCATATTTTCAAAGAAAACAAAATATAACAATATCTGCAGTTCAATAAATTTTATAAATAGGTGATTCGACTTTATCAATTTCTAAAATAAAGGGACTACCAGGAGATAAAAGAAATAAATTATAAATATTAACTCACACAATCTAATCTTTGGAACTATTAATCAAAGCCTGCCCAATAACAAATAAGACGACATAATATAAAGATAATAATCAAACAAGCAGCAAATTGTAAATAAATTAGGTTTACAAAATATAAATTATAGGGAGCTAAATTAGTCATAGGGACCTGAAATAAACTAGTTTGCAGATACAGAGTTTTCTATTAAATAACGCATTTAAACATCCTAAATTTTGACGCCTGATTGATGTAAATATTTGTCCATAAACAGCTTAATTTGTCTGTAGTTTTTAAACAGCCCATATATAGGTTTACCTCTATTTAGTTTTTTAAATAAAAAATCAATAAAGATGGTTCTGATTCTCTGAACGAAGAAAATAATTCTTATAATAAAATAAATGTAGACAAATATGGAAAGTACTATTTTTATAAAAGTGAGCCTTATCCTGCATTCTTAAACCGAGGAAATTTAAATCTTACCTATGAACCTATTATTTGAATATTAAAATCATGAACAAAATTTACTGTATGGAAGCATTAACCAATGGAATATAAAAAATATAATTATATTTTTCCTAAGATCAACCTGGAATTTAGTAGTGCATATCAAATGACAATGAAAAGACTCAAACAAGTGAAATTTCGCGATGACAAAATAATGTCTATTGAAGATAATCAATATAAATTTTACACTAAAAAAACTGTTGAAGCTTTATATTGTACATAATTATCAACTGTTTGGTTTTAAATAAAGTAATAAACTCCATTATGGTAAGTATATTCTCAATAGATAAGGTGGATTAAAATTTACTGCATTTTTTCTCAATTTAAACTATGGCTAAATTTAGAATCCAAAACAACTCAAAGAAAATGCAAATTAAAAGAGTACTGAAAAAGAAGAAAAAATAAAAATATGCAGAAAACCTTATTCAATGCAGAGAATCAAATGACAATTGAAAGAAAATGTACATTGAAAAAACAAATGTACATCTCAATTTAAGGTGGATTAAAATTTACTGCATTTTTTTCTCAATTTAAACTATGGCTAAATTTAAAATCCAAAACAACTCAAAGAAAATGCCAATTAAAAGAGTACTGAAAATAGATGAAAAAATAAAAATATGCAGAAAGCCTTATTCAATGCAGAGAATCAAATGACAATTGAAAGAAAATGTACATTGAAAAAACAAATGTACATCTCAATTTAAGGTGGATTAAAATTTACTGCATTTTTTTCTCAATTTAAACTATGGCTAAATTTAGAATCCAAAACAACTCAAAGAAAATGCCAATTAAAAGAGCAGTGAAAATAGATGAAAAAATAAAAAATATGCAGAAAGCTTTTATTCAATGCAGAGAATCAAATGACAATTGAAAGAAAATGTACATTGAAAAAACAAATGTACATCTCGAAGAAAATGCCAATCAAGAGTGAGTAACAATCAAATGTTTGCAGTCAAATGTACATCTCAATTTAAGGTGGATTAAAATTTACTGCATTTTTTTCTCAATTTAAACCATGGCTAAATTTAGAATCCAAAACAACTCAAAGAAAATGCCAATTAAAAGAGTAGTGAAAATAGATGAAAAAATAAAAAATATGCGAAAAAGCTTTATTCAATGTAGAGAATCAAATGACAATTGAAAGAAATGTACATTGAAAAAACAAATGTACATCTCAAAGAAAAAATGCCAATCAAAAGAGTGGGTAACAATCAAATGTTTGCAGTCAAAAGCATAATCGAAACATATGACAAGAAACAAGAATGATGCACAAGCTTAAAACTCTACTTATTTGGAAAAAGCTTTATTCAAAATAAATGAGAAAAAAAAAGAATAATGTATGGTTTAAAACTTTACAAGAATCATTTAATAAAATAAGTGGACATCTCAGTGCAGTTTTTTTTTCGATCGTACATGTGTATTGTTACAAAATAAGGACCCAAGAATCTACTAATGGATCTCACAATAACAACCAAATATTTAAAACGAGGTTCAGAAAACGAAACAGCAATAATTCCCTTAAAAATGTGAATTCATAAACGAAACTATAAAAACCAATAAGATAGTTACCATAAAATCCAACAAGGTTATGAAACAAAATCCATGCACAAAATGCTAACATGCGTAAATCTTATACGTGTAATTTTTATACATGGCTTATCCAATTCAATGTTAAAAACTAGAATATGTATACATTGGAATTTGCTTATTGCATAAAAAAATTCCTAAAAACAAAAGGCAATTGTCGGGGCTTTTAAAAGTAAATGGCAAATTCAGACTTCTCCATCCCACCTAAATAATGAGGACATTATATTTTTGAACTGTCCATTAACAATAGTAGAAATGACATTAGTACCCAAAATGATTGCAGCACTACTAACTAGCACTATATGCATGCATGACAGGACAAAAATGAAATATTCATGATTCCATGAAAACAAAGTTTTCCATCACACGAGGCAACAAGCATATATATTTTAATATATAAAATAAAATTAACCAACATCCTAACAGAGGTAAATAAAAGAGATACCTCTACAATGAATGAATCAACTGCTATATAGACTAGCAATAATTAAAGAATTGAGTAGAAGTCTACATTAGCTGAAGACTTTTCACTGCTTAGCGTTATATTCAAAATAAAAACTAACCCATTAACAACCCATTTGACTGAAAATTTGATACAAAGCGCAACAAATACCTTATCAAACTAACTTCTGGAAAGTTCAAATAGAGAACTGAAAGGCACAAAAAATGTCTGGAACTGAATTTTTCAAACTTACTAAGCATGGTTTCAATCAATAACTTCAAAATTACTCTTGACGTGTTCTCTAACACACAAATGCAGAAATGACCTGATTTTATAGCATTTGCCTAAACTAATCTGGAGGCTAGCCTGTGCATTCATTTGTAACGTATAATAATACTTGTAATTCATAATCTATTCTTTTACTATTTATTAATCTTAAACCCTGCACAAAAATGCAAATGTGTAGGGCAAAATTACTCGAAACACTTATACGAAAAATATTTAGTGGTCAACAAAGAAAATTTACACAGTATTTACTTTCAGCAATTGTTTGTAGACTTTTAAAAACCAGAACTTAACATTGCACTAAACAATATTGACCCTGTACATTTTCCTGAATAAAATTTCTTAATGAACCAGATCTGATGGTCTAATTAAACACAGGCACCCCAGAACCATCTCTATTTACAGAATAAACAATTAAAAATGTCCAGATTAAAATTTTCAAATTAACACCTAAAACACTTTGGAATAATTTACAATTTTGAGAAAGCTTATTTTGACACCAAAAGTTAAAATATTTTACAGTTCTGCGGCATGCGACTGTTGTTTTTCTAAGGAGGAGCACACAGAAAAACACGTGAATAACAGTCCACTCCCAAAAACAGCACCGAAAACAGGGCACCATGTAGGTTGAAACAACAGCGAAAACAAAGAACATATAGAAATAATGCATATAAGTAGGGATCCCATTGGCCAAAACATCCAGATCTGGACAACCCTAAGCAAAATAAGAAATCTATATCCTAAGCAGAAATAAAATCCAGGGAACTTCAGTAAATCCTAGGCGTAATGCAAGTAAGATATAAGCCCTAATCGACAACACTAAACCAGATGTAAATTCCAGCAATTATCTGTAAATTTGCATTTCCAAAATTGCAAACAAAATGTAAAATTACACTTCCAAAAATTCCCCCTGTGCATTTTCCCAAATAAAATTCATTGACCAGATGTCTAATTAAACACAGGCACCCAGAGCCCTCTACATTTACAGAATAAAAAATAAAAACATCCGGCTGAAAACATTCAGAATTAAAATCATCTACAATTTCAATTAAAACAATTTTAGCACTAAATGTTGGAAAAGATTTTACAGACCTCAAACATTGCTTTGTTATTCTGCTACCTGTAATGCCCTCCCCCCCTAACCTACCTGGGCTCAGCCAACTTCATCTCCTTGGCGTGGCAGGTGGAGCTTTTATTGTGCGACGTGATGGAATCAGATTTTTATTTGACCTTCCTTGTGTTTGTCTCCCTCCCGCCATGGCATTAATGAGCCCTGCACCCTTTTTCTTGGCGTGTTCAGTTTTCTTCCTGGTTGGTGGCCGCACATGCCCCAGTCATTAATCCTTTTGACTTGCAACCCGCTGGTGCCTGCTGTTTCTACCCAAAAAAAAACCACGAATGCTTGTTGCGCTCCATCAAAATGCTGAAACAGATGAAATTGCTACAGCGTGTTCTGGACAGTGGATGCATTAATGGTGAAATGAAGGTCAGTCGCCCTGATGTTGCGTGGGTTCTCAAAATCGTGCTGTACAGGCAGCTACAGTGAAGCGAGGGTGGACTGTTCTCCTGAAATTGACAGCGATGGCCAAGATTTCATACATGCTCCTCCCCTTGTATCGACTAAGCAGCAGGCATTGATTCAGAGTGAATGCATCCGGCTGTATAACGCCCATCGGCGTAAATAATTCAACCCAAACATATGCGCATGTGAGCAACCAGCTCTGCAATGTAGGTTTGTTGACGTTCGATGTTACGGCGTGTAACACAACGAAGCTGTTCCACCCGAGATCGAATCTCTGCGCCCCTTTCTTCGTTACCCATCACCACACGCAACGCCTCGCACACATCCTCTTTGGAAAATGATCCGTCCTCCTCCCCTCTTTCCACTTCAATTCCCGCATTTCATTCCAGCGCCTAGCCCATGGGTTTGATATGGTGGTTATAGATGAAGCCGTAGCTGGGGAAGTAGACGTGTTACCTCCACGTTCATTGGGTGCCACGAGGTGTGTCCTGGTCGGAAATCCACAGCAAGCAGCCCGTAACAAGAGTTAGCCAGGCGGCAGAAGGTTGCAGTTTGGTCAAAGTCTTTTGAGCGCCTCCACCAAGCAGGTTGTACAGCTTTGTTGTTTCTGTTCTGTATCTCTGCACCCTCAAATTCGAGATTCTCCTACAAGATATTTTTTTATCAAAATCGATTAAGTGACAGTGTGACTGTTACCAGGAGACCTGATGAAATTTATTTACAAAGATTCTCTTTTGAGATCTTCTTGCTGTTCGATGTAACTCATGGAAGAGAACCTCATAGAGGCGGACCTGTTTCATATCAGAATATTCATGAAGCACTGTTTGCCTTGCAAGAAAACTTTCAGGAGATCTATGCAACGTTGGAGAAAATGTATTGGGAGATGAAGGTAGCAGGATAATTGTCAGATTCAGAACTTGTGCGAATGCTACATTGGTGAAGGTTAATAGTGCCAATAAGCATGGCATTCTTTTGGAAGTTGTACAAGTGCTAACCGATTTGGATCTCACTATTTCTAAGGCGTACATATCTTCTGACGGTGGAAAGTTTATGGATGTATTCCATGTAACAGAAAGGGATTGATAGGCCAGGTTTACTCTTTGAAGTATTTGTTGTTCTTACAGACCTTGAATGCAATGTCGTTGGGGCTGAAGTCTGGACCCATAACACGAGGGTTGCACCGAGTGTTTGATGTTGTCCTCAATCTAATGAAGGAAAAGGTTTATCGATCATCACGGTAGATGCCTACCAGAGCCAGGAGCGTGATGTAATCAGTATATCTTGTGTCCAAGCTTCAAATCATGGGGTTGGCTTTGTAGATGATATTCGCCGCATGAATGTGGCACTGGCACGAGCTCGCAAAGCAGCTGCATTGAAGCAATCTAGTGACTGGTCAGCCTTAATTGAGGATGCTAAGTCTAGGGACTGTTTTATGGATATGGAGTCTGTACCAAGAGATTGTTTTTGGTTATAAAGCCATCTTCTTTTGCTTTGTCTCAAACTAGGGCTGCTCCTAATATGAGAGCACCAAGGTTAGGAGGTCCAAATTAGAAACAATCAGATGCATATGGAGATGGTGGAGGTGTTTGGATGAATGACGAAGGATTAAGTTCAATTGCCAAAATGGGGCCTACAGAAGTTCTAGGGCTGATCTTGGAGCGGTGTTGGGAGAATGATGGCAAGTATTTTAGACCACCCACCCTGGCTGTGAACTCCTACCTGTGCCAACATGAAGATGTTCGATGTTTGGGCACCCAACGAGCTTGAAGAAAATGGATTTAGGCTTCGGTTGCTGTTGCAGGCCCCGTCCATCTTGTTATCGACTGCGGGAGCTTAATCAGGCACGATATTCTCTATACCATTAATTCTTATGTTGTTATTTAATTGAATCACTAAATAACTCTACTCTTCATATTAATGTCTCGTGTGATGGTATGCTGTTTGGTTTCCACTTTCCTGGCTCGTTTGTTTTTGTTTTGGCATTAGAAATGATTGCGTTGGTTGAAGCCTTTATATTGTTTTCTGGGTTTTAATAAATATTAGTTGGGTGAACTTTGTTCTTAAGACTAATAAAACAAAAGAGGCAGGGTCTTGTAATGAAAATTCTCAAGTTCTATGTGTTGGTCTCACGATTTGAATGTTTTACCAAACATTGTCATTGGACTCAACTTTATAGTTCCTGTTATGTTCTTATTCTTGTTTCGGTTCGAGATCTGTAGTTCTGGTCTATGTTGGGTATTTGCAAATTGGTGATTGAGTACTGCGAGTGCATCGTGTATAGGTGAATGATGCTATTCCTGTCTCTATCCTTTTCTTTCAGTTGTTTTAGGTTCTAGTAACCCTTCCCGGTTGGCTTGGTGTGTGCTTAGCTTGACTGACTTTTGAATTGAGCCAAGTTGATATTACTTTCAACTAGGTTAGTTGCTTTTGTTATTTTGTTTTGAATCGCTCGAAGAAATACTTTTATTCTTCGAGTGTCATGTTTGATTGTCATAATTGATATCAATTCATGTTCACCGTTTGGAGATTGTTGTCTTTGGAATCACCTTCTCTCCCTTGGTGACTGTTGTATGTTTTGAGGAATGTAGCTGAACCTTTGGAATGTTTTCTTTTGACGATACTCACATTTCTTTTAGATAGCTTAAAATGTCAGAGGAAATACTCCTTCTTACCTTGATTTTGTTTCACACATGTTGGAGGATACGAGATCTACTTGATCATTAGTGAGGAAGTTTTCAAATCTTAAAATTGGGATGTTGGTGTTATGCGTAAGAAATTACTCTACATTTTCTCCGTGAAGATGCTTAAATTTCATTCTCCTGTGACTTAGAGATTGGTGTGTTTGGAAACTCATTGGTTGACTGGTTTTTGTGATGATCGTTGTGATACGACCTCCTTGCTATCATTGTAGTAGAATGGTTATGTGTTGATCAAAAAGGTTAAAGTTGACTTGTTGTTGACGATAGATCCTTTGGAAGCTATGTATCCTGTGTTGTGTTCTTGTGAATGATTGAGTAACCCTCCCAGGTAAGATTTATAATGGTTATGTTTGGTCTTGTCAAAGTTTGTCCTTTTTCTTAAGACATTCTCTTGATAAGAAGAAAGTTTAATAGAAGGATTGTTAGGATAGGACGTGGCCCATACGGGGTCATTTGTGCGTCTCATCCCTTTTTCTTTCCAATTTATTATTCTCGTCTTTGACATAAAATTAACTGTTATAGGCACATCATCTTAATATTAATAAGTCATGTTGGTTTAGATATTCTCATGTCGATTGATTGTTTGGGATCTTCCAGTGGCATAGTGAATCCTTGGCTTGGTGAACTAACTTAAACAAATAGGGATAGATCACGTTTGAAATTAATTCTCTTCCTGTAATTGTTTTTGTTTCGAAATGTTATCTTGTTAATGACGGTCATTATTGTGATATGGGTGAAATTCACTATGATGTTTATTAACTGCTCCTATGTGAAAATGATAATTGAATAGAGTTAGTGCCATCCCTTTTATTTAGACATTTTATGCTTTTGGACAGCTCTTTAATTGCTCTTGTTTAGACTCTTGAATTATTGTTTTCTTCTTCAACGGTACTTTTCTTCCTTGAAACAGTTAGATAACAACATAATGTCTTAATGTTATAGCTTTTATCGTGCTCAGTTCTTGCGAACTGACATGTGCTAACAAATGTGCAGGAGGATTTCCTGAGTAGAAAAGAAAAAAAAAGAGAGAGAGAAAAAGAAACACGTGTAGAAAGTGGATTCCAGCCTTCTTAGGAACTGCTGTTGTACGAATGTTTTTCTTTTGCTTTACAGCATTGGTATGGAAATTGTGGAGACTATCTAGAAGGCATTGTGTTATAATTTTGTATTGTTCTCATGTAGGTTGTTGTTATCGTTTGAAAGTCAATTTGAGAAATATTATTGTCAATAAGATTAAATGAACTTGTTTTGACATGCGTATCCTTTGTTGAATTTTCACTTTTCAGAATATGATTTATCCTTGAATTGTCAAACCAAATTCTAATTATCCAAACTCGAATCATCTTGCATCGCTCTAGTTACCTTGGTCTTGTGTCGTTTGGTAAAAGACTATGTTTTGGAACCTAGCAAAAAGAAAACAAGAGCAACAAATATACCTTGTGATCCTGCGTAAACAATTCAACAATCTCTTATTGTGGTGAGTCCTTAGAACGGTCTTAAGGTGAAATCAATGATTAAATTCTTGGAAGATAACAAGATTATAATAAATAGAAGGAACTTGCCTAAGAAACTCTTCAATCTGTCTTACCCATTGAAAATGTAAACAGTATACTTATTCTATTTCTTCAAGTGAAGCCCAAGTGAAACCTTTAATTTTTCTGATTAGACTCTTGACCCCAATGAAATCTTATTAACAACTAATAAGATCTTAATGATGAATCCAAGAGTTAGACAGTCATGTACTGGAATAAAATAAAATAAAATAAAATTGACCGCTTGAAAAGGTAAAACATATATGTTCAAAAGCACAACGTCGAATACAAACTGATAAAGTTAAGAGCCTTGAGAAATTAACTGCCTCCTCACAAATGAATAAGTTAATCAAGTAAATGAAGTAACCTCTTGCCATCCAATAATTGGTTTACACTGTATATTAACATTAACAGGGTAGGAGAAAATTCTTCAAAGGAGACATGAACCTCAGATTCTCCTATCATGATCTCTCTGGGAAAAGTAAAGAATGTAAAAGCACTTACAGCTAAAACATGATTCTAAAGAAACCTTCTGTGGGAAAACCTTGTTGTAAAATTGCATACTTTAGATGAACCATTGTGTCCTAAGTGTGTGCCTCATGTTTATCTATGACCAATGTGGGTCCGTGTTGTGGAAAGCATGTCTTTAGTTGATTGTATTCCCTAGAGAACTTGTGTAGTGTCGTATTATCTTCAAGTAAGTCAAAAAAAAAAAAGTTATCCTGTATTTCACTGTGTTGTCCTTGTGTTGGTATTTTTGGTGTGCTACACTACCTTACTAATTTGTGCTACCGTAGAATATAACAAATTCCTATCAACATCAGACTCCACAAGTATATGGAAATTTAGGCCCAAAGCGAAAATACTAAATAGACAAACGATACAGCGCAAAATTAGCCCTTCCGCATTTAAACGCACTCTAAAAACAACTTTAAATCGATTAAAATCATGTGTAGCAAATGAACAATGAAAACCCTGAAATATAACAGAGGATCGTTTAACAAATGAACCCTGTGCGAATATATTAAATAGACAAACCCTACACTGAAAATGTAAACCCTAAGCATTTAAACGTACTCAAATTACTTTCAATCGATTAAAATAAGTCTTACCCTGCGAAATGGAGGACTTTCCGTGCTATTCTGATCGGGACTGGTCATGTTCGGCGCTCCAATGCTATTCTTCTTCAGACCACAACAACGAAAACAAAGACTTCACAACAACACAGACATCATACGACAAAAACAAAAACAACAGAGAAAACACCAACAAAAATAAGACGCGATTCACAATCAACAGAGCTCATAAAACATTATAAAAAAACAGACACATAATCTGCCCACCACAAAAACAACATACAAATCAAAGACTCAAAAACCAACACTACACAGAAAAATACAGAGACAAATCGCCATACTTTGCGAAACAGAGATACACTGGACTAGAAGAGGAGGAAAGGTCTTTTTATAGAGGACGTGTCAACGGCTCTTCGGAGCGGGACATATGCTTTCCAGCTGTCCACAACTTTGTCCGGAAGCTTCCTCATTAACTTTCCTACTGTTTGTTTTTGCCCGTTGGATAAAAGCTTTTTATACGCACATTTATTTGCCCGTTGGATAAAAGTTTTTGATACGCTCATTTATTAGCACTTATCCTTTTCGATACCCTTGCACTTGGTGAAAATTTGATGGCCGATTACATTTTAAAATAGTTTTACCCGCATTTTTAAAAACACCATGATTAGAATAGATTTTATGTTTTTTAAAATTGATATGCATCATTAGAATAGATTTTATGTTTTTAAAATGTTATAAAATAATCTTGTTAGAGAGATTACATTATTTTAATTATATTTATGTAAATAGATTTTTATATCATAATATTAAAAAGAATTTGTATTGTAATTGTTAATTAGACATTATTATATTGTTAAATATTCTTTAAGCTAGCAAAAGAATTAAATATTAATCTTATTTTTTACAATTTACATATTTACTAGCAATTGTACCTATGGTATTATAAACAGGTGGCTTAGAAAATTAAAGTGGGCGGCAAAGAGGTGGTGTCATTAGAGTCGTTTCCAGCGCCACTTGTTTAGTTGCACCCATCGGTCACCTCGTAGCCAACTTCTCCGAAGGAGCTTCTCTCCTCTACCTTCAGCTCGCTAACGGAGTGGGAGTATCCCTTTGTCTTTTCCTGAGTCTTGCACTCATGAAGGATGGAGCCTTCCTCCACTACTTCACAAGTTCCCAAGGCTGACGCTTGCTATCTCGCCCTCTCGGGCCCTTGTTGAAGATACTGAAGAAGAAAGCCATCATGGATCAAGTGGGATGTGTCGGACTCTGGCAAAGACCTACTGGATCGGTTGGCATGATTAAGACCCATCCTCTATAGGTCAACAATTTGCAAAGCAACGACTTAATTTCTTTGCTTTTGATGTTCTAGCATTTTTTTCTCCCTCTAGTTCCTAAACTATTTAACCTAGTTTGTTTCATGGCTTTGCAACGTGTTACCATACCGCCTAATTTTTTTGTGAATTATCTTGTATCATTTTACTTGTTAATTGAATATAAGATCTCATTCATAAAAAAATATCCCATATTTAATTTTTCGAATCCATTATTATTATAATATGAAAAATATAATTTTAAATAATTTGTAATGATTTTTATTTAAAATAAAATTATAAATTATAGAGTTCAATTTTGAAATTTTAATGTAATAAAATAAAATTTCATAAAAAGGTTTTGATAGATAAACGCTTTTGACCAAAGCTATGAACCGAAGGGTTAATGGGGCCCCACCCTATAATTTGTAAAGGATGATAGCTAGAAGGAACAACAAAATAATGGTCTCCTAAGACTAGGGGAAAAACCGGTTGAAGACCAAACAAGTATGAGAACCTCGAGGCCAACAAAAATCACATAGAAAAAAGTAGGAAACAAGAACATAGAAAATAAATCAGTCAGAGATTTCAAGAATCTCCATCTCCTCCTTCACTTAGACAAAAATTAAAATTTGTGGCCGTTAAAATGATCGACAAAGTCGAACGACACTACCTTTTTGAGAAAATAAAAGTCTGAACACACCGAGACTGTAATTCCACCACTCTCTCTGGCGGAAGCACAATGGGAGAAGTGAGATCAGACAAGTTCATAGAAGGAACCATGGAAACAAAAGCACCATGAGAACGACAATGTGACGAATGGATTCCGCAAATTGGAGAAGGACACGATTCTTGTGCTCCAACTCAACAAAGACCCTTCTGTCCACCCAAAGAGGGGATGGAGAGGGGTTGACTACCTCAAAAAGGGTAAGAAGACAAACATTAGACACCGTTTCATCCAAACCCACACGATAACGAGGAAAGATGAAGTGTTTAGCAATTAGCACCGCAGCAATGACCTTGTCGACACACAAAAGGAAGGAGTTTGACACAAAGACACCAGCTACCTCAAAATTAACCCGAGCCCTCCCCGAACTCTATAAAAAATTAGTTCCCATAACCTTTTTGACTGCATTCTGAATTGGAGGAAAACACTTGCGAATGATATGGCATAATCGAGTAGAGGACACTGTAGCAAAAAAAGGCATTTTAGGTTTCTCACCTCGTAAAGGAACAAGAGGGAGAGAAGGAAACTCCATGAACAAAGGGAAGGGAGGTAAAAAGATGGAAGGGAGTGAAAGACATGAATGAGAGTGACAGAAAACCCTTCCAACATTAAAAGCCCGGGACACGTGTGAGGGGAGCCCTTCGCAATCATGACATAAGGTGGCATCAAGAAGCGACAACACATCAAATTTATTATGAATGATGGCCTCTTCTTGTTGAGAAACCCCAACATTTTCTAAGGCATCCGCCACTTGATTATTTTTACGATAAACATGGCGAGATAGACTATTCATTAAGGAAGGAAAGTCAATGAATGATTTGATTAATGAAAATATTAAGAAACCAAGCCACCACCTTACCCTTGCAAATGGAAAGAACGATAACTTGGAAGTCCCCTACAATACAAAGCTTATAACAACCACTATTTAGGGCTGCCTTAATACCATGCAACATTTTTTGTGCCTAACCCGCAATACTGTAACCCAAGGGCAACCGAAAGGATTCATCTTTGATAAGGATGCCCCTCTCATCACGAAGAATACACGCCGCCCCTGAAAGATCAGGATTCCCTTTAGAAGAGCCGTCAAAATTGATTTTTCAGAACCTAGGGGTGGATGCCAACAAGTCTTTCAACGTAGCACCAATTTTGTGACTTTGGAGATACATTTAGACAAAATGTCCCAGGATAAGGGAGGTGAATGAGGGGCAAAAAATTCCCAATCGCCACATCTCTGCTAGAAACATTTGTGATGTATTTACAATGTGCACTGACATTTTTTTAAATGGTCACCTTTAACTTCATGAGAACAGAGACAAAGAGGAAGGTTCGTCGCGAAAGATGCAAAGATTTTATTCCCACCGGATATTTTAGAGAAGAAGAATGGAGCCACATAGCCAAACAGAACCAAGAACAGTAATTGTAACCAAGTTTCAACCAAGAGGAGATGATGGAGGTGAGAGTTTCACTGGGGTCTAGACTATTTAAAACTTATCACGAGTGCTAGAACTAGAAGCAATGGGAAATGATAATGAAGGAGGAGATGATCGTTATCCTCTTCTCGCTTGGAAGCACAAGATGCACTGAGTGGGACCGAGAATCCCCCACTTTTGCCTATGCAAATGTGATAAAATTTCCCCCTTGAAGGCCAGCCAAATCAAAGCACCAAATTTTGAAAGATAGGTAGAATTCTAGTAATCCATTCAGGAAGGATGAAAAGAATCACCTCGGGTGAGCATCTTATAGCCAAAAGAAACCAAATAGTTCCAAATTTTAGAACCCGGTCCAAAGGATATGATCATCCTCCGGGAGAAAGGTGGAACAATTTTTATCCAATTCATATTTTTCATGTAACTTAAGCAATCTAGGAAGCCAAGAGGTGTCAAGATCATTCCACACCAAGAGAGGAGCTCTATCGTTGACCTCGAGAACCATAATCGTTATCCCTAAAAGATTTCACTAAAGTTTTGTTGACTATTTTTGTTCAATCATTGGAAGGGGCACAAAAATTTTCCCACTTCTCTGTTTGGATAGATTGAGGGATGGCATACGGGAAAATCAACAATTTAAAGTGTTGTTCTAGGATGTGATGTCTCATATATGATGCCATTCTAGGATGTCATCTTCACCAAGACCATGCATCATCCATGCAAGACTACTACAAAGCTTGGGTGGAGGAGGGAGTGGCATTTCACATTAGAAATAGAATGCTAAAGGTGTAGGCTAAGTTTGTAGATCTAGAGTGTTAAAGGGATGTGCATTTGAAATCATGTATTATTACTCATGTTCTAGATGATCAAATGAAGGTATAATAAATTCATTTTATTTCCAAATGATCATGTGAAGTTGTCTTACTATATTGATTTGAAGAGTTTCATTCAATATTATGTTCTGAGAGAAAATTCAAAAGAAGCATAAACAACTCGTTACATAAGGCACATTTCATATACTCATAAGGAAGTTGTAATGCCCCCCAACCTGTCAACTTCTTTTCCTTGTCATCCACCGACTGCCTTTATGGCCTTTGCTCCTTTGGTTGGCGTGGGGTTGAAGGTTTTTTTTTTATTGTTTTCCTGGCAAGTGGGGGGTGCCGTGAAGAAGTATCTGTCTTTGTGCAGCCGCTACAGGGCAGAGAAGTCAAAGCATATCCCAGAAAATCCGTGGTTTCCAGTGAGAGTGAGGTGTGACAGCTGCAGGGCGATCCCAAGGCACCGCCGGTGTTGATCCTGATGTTCTAGATGCACGCAACCTCAACCATGTTCTGTTGTTGCAAAATCCCGTAGCTGTTTTGAGCGCTTCCAATGTGCAGGTTGTCCACTATGTTGTTATCTGTTCAGTTCGACTGCATCCTCAGACTCGGGTTCTCCCTTCTGGCTATGTTCTCAGATCGGCGAAGTGACAGTGAAAGTGTTGCAAGGGCAACGTGTTGGCGGGTTGACCTTCTTTGGTGTTTTGTCCATTCTGTTCTGGTTGCACGCGACCACAGCCATGATCGGCTGTTGCAAAATCTCGCCGCTGTGGTAGAAGAACGGGATAAAGTTTTTGGTTGAGCTGTCTCGCCTTTGCATTTTGGGAAGTCGCTTCTGTCCAGGTGACAGATCTTGCGTGGAAGAAGCTCGGACAAACCTTGAGGCAAGTTTTGCAATGAGGCTGAGATCGTGTTCACCACTTTGTTCCTTGCTGTTCTGGCCATGGGTTTGTTATGGCGTTTGAGATGAAGAAATCCGATGGGGAGGTAGGCGTGTTACCTCCGCGTCCTTTGGGTGCGTTGTATGGTGTGTTCTTGTTCGAGATCCACAGCAACTGCCCGCATCTTTTTTTAGCTAGGCTGCAGGGATGCGTGTAGTAGAAGTTTTGTTTGAGCGCTCCAACCAACGGGTTGTCAACTTCATTTTTGTCATTGATCAAGGATGCATCCTTAAACTCGAGTTCTCCTTCAAGGGTTCCCCTGCTACTGCTTTGGAACAACCAAAATGAACACATCGCCCTCTCGAGGTATCACCTCATCACAGGAAACCATATAACTTTCACCGAATTCCAAATTTAAAAGTAAATGCGATTGGTTGGGGTTTCTCCCGATGGCCTAATTGGGGGGAGGGTCGTATGGTGGAGTCTTTGGAAATAAAATGCCCTTACTTTGATGGTAAGGATAGCGAGTCTATTCCTGGTCATGTATTCCACCCTAACTACATGCCTCAAGCCCGAGGGTCTTACGGAGATTTTGGAAAGGGTGATGGATTTGTATGCGTGGATTCCTAGAGGGAGTAGCTTTTAGGGTCTTTGAGAATCGAGATTTTGGGAGCTTGTGATGTCGGCTTTGAGTGATTTACGGTGGGATGTGGTGCACGCCAAGAGAATTCTTGAGAGTGATCCCAACATAAATATAAGCCAGCTTTGGAGACCCGATCGTAAACATAGACATTTTGATGTTATTTTTCTCTCGAGTGTGCTTCTAGCTGAGGATTGAAGTTGCTTTGTCTAAAGAACTCATGACAGAGAGGAGACGCATTGAAGACTATCATAACAACATTGGGTCCTCTGGTTCTTCCAATGTCAGAGCAGATTCTCTTTTTTTGCTACTTTGGTGGTGAGGAAGCTTTTCATGGTGAAGATTAAGCCCTATATTCCAGATTTCAAACTTGCATTCGAGCATTTTTGCATACATGCTGGGGGAAGGGCTGTTTTGGATGAATTGGAGAAGAATTTACAGCTTTCGAGTGGCACATGGAGCCATCAAGGATGACCCTTTACCGGTTTGGTAATACGTCTAGCAGCTCATTGTGGTACGAGCTTGCATATTCACGAAGCACAGTTGCTTTGCAAGAGAACTATTCAGGAGATCTATGCAATGTTGGAGAAATATCTTGGGAGATGAAGGTAGCAGGATATTTCTCGAGATCAGAGCTTGCATTGAGTTTGTTCATCAAAACCGATTCGTGACAAAAGTGAGGGTGTTGCCACATGACTGATGAAATTTATTTATGAGATTCTCTATTGCTTCCTTGTTTTACGATGTAACTCATGGAAGAGAACCTCATAGAGGCGGGCCTGTTTCATATCAGAATATTCATGAAACACAATTTACTCTGCTATTATATGAGCTTCTTCAGCGTGTCACCAAGCTGGCAAGCATAAAGTTTTCTGTTGGAATAATCACGCCTTTCAGGCTATAGCTGAAACGTTTGCACCGTGTGTTAGATGTTGTCCTCAGTCTAATGAAGGAAAAGGTTTATTGGTCATCACGGTAGATTCCTACCCGAGCCAGGAGCATGGTGTAATCAGTTTGTCTCGTGGCCGAGCTTCAAAACATGGGGTTGGTTTGTAGCTGTTTTTCACTGCGTGAATGTGGCGCCAGCACGAGCTCGCAGAGCACTTTGGGTTAAAGGCAAGCAACGGCATTGAAACAATCACATGCATATGGAGATGGCGTTTTAAACCAGGCATGTTAAATCTACTCCTTGTAATAGTTTTCTACCTTCTTTCAGTATCTTGAAATGAATTTTCTTTCCTCTTGAATGGCGCCTAGACTAGATGTTTTCGTGGTTGTTTATATCACTGCCTGATTGTGTGGTTGTTCCTTTAAATCTTATTCCAATTTCGCTGATTTTGCTTGGAATGTTCCTTCCTCTCTTATAGCTTACTCTATTTCATATTTGTCTAAATGGGTTACTGCAATATTGAGTGATGTAGTCTAGTTCGTAGGGAAGGAAACAGTATTGAGTTTTGTTTGCTTATATGACTTTCTCTTAAAAAGAATTATGTGATGGTAATTATAATTGAAGGTTACTAAATAGAAGGTTAAGCCTACATACCTCTTTTGGTTGAATAAATACGCATTTCCTATTTAGGGCTCTCTTGTTTTGCTTGAAGGTACATTAATAGTGACGTTGTGTTCTGAAACTTGTTTAAGCCTGTGGGCATTCCTTCCTTTATGTTTGATTAAAAAAATGGCATTTGGGGTTTGTTTTAGAACTGTATTTGGTTGACTGTTGTACCTAGTCTAGATGAGGGATAACTTGGCATCTATTTTGACCTCCACGTGTTGAGAGAATTACTATACCTATTTCTTGATGTAAACTCTTGTTTGATTAAAGCAAGGGGAAACATTGTAAGTTTAACTGAATGAAATCTCTACTTTTATTTTATTAAGGGTCGCAAGCAAGCTATCTCTAGCTGGACAGAAACAAAAGTTGTAGGTGAATCCATGGTACTGGACTCGTGAACTCGTTTCCTGTTAGATGACAACTGATTTGAGAGATAATATCATAGGTGGTGTTATAGCTATCTGTTTGATATTTGCTAAGACTTTCCTCGATAATCCCACATGGATCGGGTAAAATTTCCCATCTTCTATACCTTTGGCAAGGAGTTTATAGAACTTAGCCTACGCCATATGCGTAACCTTCCCGATAGTTATGTGCATTGGTTCTTGGTTGTGCTTGTACTCGTGGTAAGGTTTTTTTGAGCACGGGGCATCGTTGGTGTTTTGCCCTCTGCGTATCGAATCCCTTTGTTTTGAATTCGAATACCTTATACTTCAAACTTGGTTACTAAAAGGTCCCATTTTGTGGCCTTGTTAGGGAAATCAATTTTTATTTTATTTTAATGTTTATTGGCATTGCCTGAATTATATAAAAATTATTAACGACTTTTGGGTTTAGTCTTCCCTTATATTATGTAGAGAAGTTGATGATTAGGATAGGGTTTGTTGGTAGAATAATGGCCCTTTCTGTGTCCCTTTCGTACGCTTTTGGAAAAGTGGTTTTGTTTTGGTTAACTAGTACTACGTTTTAAGAAATCTGATAAGGAGGTAGTGGTAAACTCCTTGGTTAAAACCAAAACTATAGTTGCATTCTTTTAAGGGCATCGAACCCATATTACTTTGGAGCCCTGGAAGATTTGGATAACGTCATTTCTGCTTCGCGCCTACGATCATAATTATTACGCTTGTCTTCTCTTGGACCCCTTTAGTTGGATGGAGTAAATTTTAGATTCCTATCACGTAACCCATAGCATTACATGAAGGAGATATCAACACTCTTGACTTTCTTGTTTCCAACCCATGAGGTCTTGCCTTGATTTATGTAATTTTGTTCTTACTAGTATTTGGACTTTCTCCTTGTTGGATGATTTAGTTTTCTCTCTCATGAGATTAATATTGGAGTTGTGAGTTGTGTTTTAATCCATTTCTGAATTTAGAATATTCTTTTCTTGATATTGTTAATTGTTAGCTTATTATTGCATTGTGTAGCCTTAACATGCTCAGTTCTTGCGAACTGACTTTAGTTAATATTTGTGCAGATGGATTATGCGAGTAGACTAGAAGAAAAGAGTGTAAAAGTTTCATCTGTACCATTATGAAGTTCCTTGTAAAAAAATGTCCAATGTGTTGTAAATTGTGTAACATTGCTTGTAAAGAGAGTTGATATGACCTCTTGCCTTGTATTGTTTGGTAATGGTGAAATAAAGTGTCTTGTTCTTGTGTAGTTAAGCTTGAAATTATCCTTGTGAGAAATGGCATTCAATCTTTACATTGATATGAGTATTGTAAAACTTTGATCTTGAGAATAAATTATTAAGTTAAATCTTTCTAAGACTTAGCGACAATATTTTATAAGTAAAGTAAAATGAGTCGGTTAACCCTTAAAGAAGCTAAACAAAAATAATGATTTTATATTCAACAAATAAATGTAAAGGTGATCTATTGAAATCAAATAATTCCATGAGTGATCAAAATGAAAACATCCTTTGTGAGGTAAACTTTTATTAATCGATACCCCTAGCTAAACTAGCGAACACTATCCCTTTGGGGTGAACTCTTAAACAAGCTTAAAGGAAAACAATGGTTAGTTTCTGGAAGATATTAAGATTTAGTAAGTAGGAGAAGACTTTAAGTGAACTACTCTTCAGTGTATAAGAAATTAACTCAGTTGGTGAGATGAATTTGTGCAAACCATATATTGATTTCCTTCTGAAAACTTAAGTCATGAGCTAAAGGGTGTCTTACCAAAATAAATAAACCCTAACCATTTCTTATTGTGGCTTGCCCTAGCCGTGAGTGTGTCATGTGGATTGGACTTTCATGTTGTCTTGTCAAAAGAAAAATAAATTGTCTTTGATAAGTGTGAACGTTTCCGTCAATTGACCTTGTAGTCTTCCCCGTAACAAATGATTCCAAGTGATGATTGTAACCTTGTGACGACATGTTGTGTCGTGTTGAGTCAAAGCAAGTCAAAAAAAAGTTATCCTGTATTTCACTGTGTTGTTCTTGTGTTGGTAATTTTGGTGCGTTACACTTTGGTATCAGAGCGTAGGTTCATGCTCTCGAACCTATGGGCCGGATTGGTGTTGTATGGTGATGTTGCATGGTGGTGGTGGTGTTACATGATGATACTGCATGATGATGATGATGTTGCATGATGATGATTTATATTGGAAGAGTAATGTGCTTTAAGCGTGATGTGATTATTGTCATAATTGTGATATTGTGAACGCACGTTATGTGTATGTCACTTAGTGCGTATTTGTCATCATGTTGATGTGTTGTGGATGGGAGTATTCTCTCTCCCTCTTGTGGATTCTATGAAGAGTTCACGTGTGAATTATTGTTTGTGATGTGTGAAAAGAATTCTAATGTGGATGACGTAGTGTTGGAGCATTGTGGCATATTGTGGTATGTGGATGTATCAATGTGTTGTATGACTAGTTGATGTTAAAAGAAATGAGTTGTATCATGATGTTTTTTACCATGTTCTGAAGAAATGTGTGTACAACCTTGTTATGAGTAATTATTGTTATGTTGTGATGTTATTATGTTCATCGTATATATGAGTTGTGTAATATGTAATGCTTCATGTTGTGATTTTGGGTCATACGGTGAGTGTATGAACCCTATCGTATTGTGATTGCACCTTGGGTGCAGAATGTGGTAAAGTGATGTATTGCGCCCTGTGAATGTATAATTGTGATCTACCCCGTATACCTACCCTACGTGAGACGTTATGGTAGCTATGTGTGTACCACCATGGTGTTAGTGATGTAGTTACATGTTATGTTGTGAGCCTTACACTAACCGACCCTGAGGGAGATCGGTAGAAGTGTATGTTGAGAGTGAGGAATGGTGTACCATGGGTCAATAACTCGAGTCAAAACTCGGTTTAGTAGATTACATGTGACTCTTTCCTCTCTCCCTATGTGGTTGTATGTATGCAACCCTAGTGTATCTATGACTATGTTTGGCCTTGTCGAAGGGTGGCGGGATTGATATATATATTTTACGAGCTGAGGCTCGATGTTCCGAGTGCCAGCAACTCGTTGAGTACCCCTTTGGTGGCTAGATAAGGCCACACAGTTATCGTAATGTGACATTATTATAAGTTGATTTTATTCGTAAATTGAGCTTTTACTTTATTTTTGCAAGGACCAGCATCTTTTCTTGATTGCAATGCTTTACAATTTTGGGCATTTCCTTGGTTTGTGGCACTAACATGGGGATTTGATACTAACTTTGGCCATTTGGTCATTTATTTTAGCTTGATTTGGGGTCTTCTTTTAAATTTGGAATTTTTACCGCCTTGCCCTAGGCTTGTACTTTGCCACTTGGCACTTTGACTGGATTGTTGTGCTGGTTCTAATGTCGTGATGTGTGGAATAGGGTCATGGGATGCACCATGGATTGGTTGGACCTATGGACCCGCTTCGTTGTATGGGGGTACGCCCCAAGGGGTACATATGACTAGCGGGTTATGGAGAACTACGCGTCATTATGTCACTTGGGTTAGGAGTGTCCAAACTCTGTGTGTCTTTGACCATGGGGACAACCGGCCTCCTTGAGGGAGGCAAAAGAGTTTGAGGGAGGCATAAGAGACTTGAGGGAGGCATAAGAGTTTGAGGGAGGCATAAGAGACTTGAGGGAGGCATAAGAGTTTGAGGGAGGCATAAGAGACTTGAGGGAGGCATAAGAGTTTGAGGGAGGCTTATGATATTTGTCTGTATGGTTGATGTTTCAGGATATATGTTGAGTTATTGTGATGTTTGGTAGTGGTCTTTTGATGTATGTGTTACTCATGTCAGATGGTTATGTGTTGTGATGTTGTGGACATGTCATTGATTCCCTTGTGGACACTATGTACCTGTAGCATGGTTTGTTGTTATGTGAGTCTTTCATTGATGCAAATTGAGGAAATGTCTGGTGGATTGTAGTACTCTTTTGGTTGAGTATTTGGTATGTCAGTCATTGATGTGTGATGAGTACCTATGTTATGGGAAGTGTGCCTATTCTTTTCCGTATTTGAGTAACCTTTAGTGGTATAATACAATCATGAAGTATATACTTGTGTGCTTGTGAATCTGTAGGGTCTTGTGAACCTGATAAGGTGTTGTGTTAGCAGTTCATGTTGGGCACCCACAATAATGAATAAACCAAAACTCTTCAAAGATGAAATTTTAAAAGCAATTAAACTAAGAATAATGCTAATGGAAAGAGACTAATGAAATGATGAACAAGAAAGAACTGCCAATCTTCACAGAACATTGAAAGTTAAAAAAAAATTCTACCAAATGTTCCTAAGGTTACCTTGTGACCATGCTTTAATCAACTAAAATTTTAAACCCTAGGGTGTAATGTCTCCTCTACCTGTCCTTGGTTGCAAATCTTTTCCTTTCCTCTGTGTAATGTCGCATCGAGGACGATGCTTTCTTAAGGGGAGGAGAATGTAATGCCCCCCCCAACCTGTCAACTTCTTTTCCTTGTCATCCACCGACTGCCTTTATGGCTTTTACTCCTTTGGTTGGCGTGGGGTTGAAGGGTTTTTTTATTGTTTCTTGGCAAGTGGGGGTGCGTGAAGAAGTATATGTCTTTTCAACTTGCTACAGGCGAGAGAAGTCAAAGCATATCCGGAAAATCCGTGGTTTCCGTGTGAGAGTGAGGTGTGGCAGTGCATCCCAAGGCGATCCAGCAATGCCGTGCGTTGATCCTGATGTTCTGGATGCACGCAACTTCAACCTTGTTATGTTGTTGCAAAATCCCGTAGCTGTTTTGAGCGCTTCCAATGTGCAGGGTGTCCACTATGTTGTTATCCATTGCAGTGTTTCGCATCCTCGACTCGGGTTCTCCCTTCTGGCTATGTTCTCAGATCGACGAAGTGACAGTGGAAGTGTTGCAAGGGCAACGTGTTGGCGGGTTGACCTTCTTTGGTGCTTTGTCCATTCTGTTCTGGTTGCACGCGACCACAGCCATGATCGGCTGTTGCAAAATCTCGCCGCTGTGGTAGAAGAACGGGATAAAGTTTTTGGTTGAGCTGTCTCGCCTTTGCATTTTGGGAAGTCGCTTCTGTCCAGGTGACGGATCTTGCGTGGAAGAAGCTCGGACAAACCTTGAGGCAAGTTTTGCAATGAGGCCGAGATCGATCGTGTTCACCACTGCTGTTCCTTGTTATTACGCTCGCCATGGGTTTGTTATGGCGTTTGCATGAAGAAATCGATGGGGAGGTAGGCGTGTTACCTCCGCGTCCTTTGGGTCTTTGTATGGTGTGTTCTTGTTCGAGATCCACAAAGAATCGCCCGCATCTTTTTTAGCTAGCCTGCAGGATGCTGCAGAGTAGAAGTTTTGTTTGAGCGCTCCAACCAACGGGTTGTCCAACTTCATTTTTGTCTGCTCGAAGACAGATGCATCCTTAAACTCGAGTTCTCCTTCAAGGGTTCCCCTGCTACACCGCTGGAACAACCAAAATGAACACATCGCCCTCTCCGTGTATCACCTCATCACCGGAAACCATATAACTTTCACCGAATTCCAAATTTAAAAGTAAATGCGATTGGTTGGGGTTTCTCCCGATGGCCTAATTCAAGGAGAGGGGTCGTATGGTGGAGTGCTGGAAATAAAATGCCCTTACTTTGATGGTAAGGATAGCGAGTCTATTCCCTGGTCATGTATTCCAGCCAACTACATGCCTCAAGCCCAGGGTCTTACGGAGATTTTTGAAAAAGGGACCTGATGGATTTGTATGCGTGGATTCCTAGAGGGAGTAGCTTTTTAGGGTGCTGAGGAATCTGAGATTTTGGGAGCTTGTGATGTCGGCTTTGAGTGATTTCTGGTGGGATCTGTGGTGCCTGCCAAGAGAATTCTTGAGAGTGATCCCAACATAAATATAAGCCACTGGAGACCCGATCGTAAACATAGACATTTTGATGTTATTTTTCTCTCGAGTGTGCTTCTAGCTGAGGATTCAAGTTGCTTTGTCTAAAGAACTCATGGCAGAGGCAGAGACGCATTGAAGACTATCATAACAACATTGGGTCCCTCTGGTTCTTCCAATGTCGAGAAAGCATTCTCTTTTTTTTGCTACTTTGGTGGTGAGGAAGCTTTTCATGGTGAAGATTAAGCCCTATATTCCAGATTTCAAACTTGCATTTGAGCATTTTTGCATACATGCTGGGGAAGGGCTGTTTTGGATGAATGGAGAAGAATTTACAGCTTCCGAGTGGCACATGGAGCCATCAAGGATGACCCTTTACCGGTTTGGTAATACGCCTCTAGCAGCTCATTGTGGTACGAGCTTGCATATTCACGAAGCATAGTTTGCTTTGCAAGGAACTATTCAGAGATCTATGCAATGTTGGAGAAAATGTCTTGGGAGATGAAGGTAGCAGGATATTTCTCGAGATCCAGAGCTTGCATTGAGTTTGTTCATCCAAACCGATTCGTGACAAAGTGAGGGTGTTGCCAATGCACTGATGAAATTTATTTATGAGATTCTCTATTGCTTCCTTGTTTTACTGATGTAACTCATGGAAGAGAACCTCATAGAGGCGGGCTCTGTTTCATATCGAATATTCATGAAACACAATTTACTCTGCTATTATATGAGCTTCTTGAGCGTGTCACCAAGTTTGGCAAAGATAAAGTTTTCTCGTTGGAATAATCACGCCTTTCGTGCTATAGCTGAAACGTTTGCACCGTGTGTTAGATGACTGTCCTCGAGTCTAATGAAGGAAAAGGTTTATTGGTCATCACGGTAGATGCCTACCCGAGCCAGGAGCATGGTGTAATCAGTATGTCTCGTGTCCGAGCTTCAAAACATGGGGTTGGTTTGTAGCTGTTTTTCACTGCGTGAATGTGGCGCCAGCACGAGCTCGCAGAGCACTTTGGGTTAAAGGCAAGCAACGGCATTGAAACAATCATATGCATATGGAGATGGCGTTTTAAACCAGGCATGTTAAATCTACTCCTTGTAATAGTTTTCTACCTTCTTTCAGTATCTTGAAATGAATTTTCTTTCCTCTTGAATGGCGCCTAGACTAGATGTTTTCGTGGTTGTTTATATCACTGCCTGATTGTGTGGTTGTTCCTTTAAATCTTATTCCAATTTCGCTGATTTTGCTTGGAATGTTCCTTCCTCTCTTATAGCTTACTCTATTTCATATTTGTCTAAATGGGTTACTGCAATATTGAGTGATGTAGTCTAGTTCGTAGGGAAGGAAACATTATTGAGTTTTGTTTGCTTATATGACTTTCTCTTAAAAAGAATTCTGTGATGGTAATTATAATTGAAGGTTACTAAATAGAAGGTTAAGCCTACATACCTCTTTTGGTTGAATAAATACGCATTTCCTATTTAGGGCTCTCTTGTTTTGCTTGAAGGTACATTAATAGTGACGTTGTGTTCTGAAACTTGTTTAAGCCTGTGGGCATTCCTTCCTTTATGTTTGATTAAAAAAATGGCATTTGGGGTTTGTTTTAGAACTGTATTTGGTTGACTGTTGTACCTAGTCTAGATGAGGGATAACCTGGCATCTATTTTGACCTCCACGTGTTGAGAGAATTACTATACCTATTTCTTGATGTAAACTCTTGTTTGATTAAAGCAAGGGGAAACATTGTAAGTTTAACTGAATGAAATCTCTACTTTTATTTTATTAAGGGTCGCAAGCAAGCTATCTCTAGCTGGACAGAAACAAAAGTTGTAGGTGAATCCATGGTACTGGACTCGTGAACTCGTTTCCTGTTAGATGACAGCTGATTTCAGTGATAATATCATAGGTGGCTGTTATATTTATCTGTTTGATATTTGCTAAGACTTTTCCTCGATAAGCCCACATGGATCGGGTAAAATTTTCCATCTTCTATACCTTTGGCAAGGAGTTCATAGAACTTCTAGCCCTGACCGCACTGCGTAACCTTCCTGATAGTTATGTGCATTGGTTCTTGGTTGTGCTTGTACGTGGTAAGGTTTTTTTTTGAGCCGGGGCATCGTTGGTTTTGCCCTCTCGCGATCGAATCCCTTTGTTTTCGAATTCGAATACCTTATACTTCAAACTTGGTTACTAAAAGGTCCCATTTTGTGGCCTTGTTAGGGAAATCAATTTTTATTTTAATGTTTATTGACATTGCCTGAATTATATAAAAATTATTAACGACTTTTGGGTTTAGTCTTCCCTTATATTATGTGGAGAAGTTGATGATTAGGATAGGGTTTGTGGGTAGAATAATGGCCCTTTCTGTGTCCCTTTCGTACGCTTTTGGAAAAGTGGTTTTGTTTTGGTTAACTAGTACTACGTTTTAAGAAATCCGATAAGGAGGTAGTGGTAAACTCCTTGGTTAAAACCAAAACTATAGTTGCGTTCTTTTAAGGGCATCGAACCCATATTACTTTGGAGCCCTGGAAGAATTGGATAACGTCATTTTTGCTTCGCGCCTACGATCATAATTAGTACGCTTTATCTTCTCTTGGACCCCTTTAGTTGGATGGAGTAAATTTTGGATTCCTATCACGTAACCCATAGCATTACATGAAGGAGATATCAACACTCTTGACTTTCTTGTTTCCAACCCATAAGGTCTTGCCTTGATTTATGTAATTTTGTTCTTACTAGTATTTGGACTTTCTCCTTGTTGGATGATTTAGTTTTCTCTCTCATGAGATTAATATTGGAGTTGTGAGTTGTGTTTTAATCCATTTCTGAATTTAGAATATTCTTTTCTTGATATTGTTAATTGTTAGCTTATTATTGCATTGTGTAGCCTTAACATGCTCAGTTCTTGCGAACTGACTTTAGTTAATATTTGTGCAGATGGATTATGCGAGTAGTATAGAAGAAAAGAGTGTAAAAGTTTCATCTGTACCATTATGAAGTTCCTTGTAAAAAAAATGTCCAATGTGATGTAAATTGTGTAACATTGCTTGTAAAGAGAGTTGATTTGACCTCTTGCCTTGTATTGTTTGGTAATGGTGAAATAAAGTGTCTTGTTTCTGTGTAGTTAAGCTTGAAATTATCCTTGTGAGAAATGGCATTCAATCTTTACATTGATATGAGTATTGTAAAACTTTGATCTTGAGAATAAATTATTAAGTTAAATCTTTCTAAGACTTAGCGACAATATTTTATAAGCAAAGTAAAATGAGTCGGTTAACCCTTAAAGAAGCTAAACAAAAATAATGATTTTATATTCAACAAATAAATGTAAAGGTGATCTATTGAAATCAAATAATTCCATGAGTGATCAAAATGAAAACATCCTTTGTGAGGTAAACTTTTATTAATCGATACCCCTAGCTAAACTAATAACACTATCCCTTTGGGGTGAACTCTTAAACAAGCTTAAAGGAAAACAATGGTTAGTTTCTAGAAGATATTAAGATTTAGTAAGTAGGAGAAGACTTTAAGTGAACTACGCTTCAAAGTGTATAAGAAATTAACTCAGTTGGTGAGATGAATTTGTGCAAACCATATATTGATTTCCTTCTGAAAACTTAAGTCATGAGCTAAAGGGTGTCTTACCAAAATAAATAAACCCTAACCATTTCTTACTGTGGCTTGCCCTAGCCGTGAGTGTGTCATGTGGATTGGACTTTCATGTTGTCTTGTCAAAAGAAAAATAAATTGTCTTTGATAAGTGTGAACGTTTCCGTGTCGACCTTGTAGTCTTCCCCGTAACAAATGATTCCAAGTGATGATCAGAACCTTGTGACGACATGTTGTGTCGTGTTGAGTCAAAGCAAGTCAAAAAAAGTTATCCTGTATTTCACTGTGTTGTTCTTGTGTTGGTATTTTTGGTGCGTTACACTTTGGTATCAGAGCGTAGGTTCATGCTCTCGAACCTATGGGCCGGATTGGTGTTGTATGGTGATGTTGCATGGTGGTGGTGGGGTTACATGATGATACTGCATGATGATGATGATGATGCATGATGATGATTTATATTGGAAGAGTAATGTGCTTTAAGCGTGATGTGATTATTGTCGTAATTGTGATATTGTGAACGCACGTGATGTGTATGTCACTCAGTGCGTATTTGTCATCATGTTGATGTGTTGGGGATGAGAGTATTCTCTCTCCCTCTTGTGGATTCTATGAAGAGTTCACGTGTGAATTATTGTTTGTGATGTGTGAAAAGAATTCTAATGTGGATGACGTAGTGTTGGAGCATTGTGGCATATTGTGGTATGTGGGTGTATCAATGTGTTGTATGACTAGTTGATGTTAAAAGAAATGAGTTGTATCATGATGTTTTTACCATGTTCTGAAGAAATGTGTGTACTACCTTGTTATGAAGAAATTATTGTTATGTTGTGATGTTATTATGTTCATCGTATATATGAGTTGTGTAATATGTAATGCTTCATGTTGTGATTTTGGGTCATACGGTGAGTGTATGAACCCTATCGATTGTGATTGCACTTTGGGTGCAGAATGTAGTAAAGTGATGTATTGTGCCCTGTGAATGTATAATTGTGATCTACCCTGTATACCTACCATACGTGAGACGTTATGGTAGCTATGTGTGTACCACCATGGTGTTAGTGATGTAGTTACATGTTATGTTGTGAGCCTTACACTAACCGACCCTGAGAGAGATCGGTAGAAGTGTATGTTGAGAGTGAGGAACGGTGTACCATGGGTCAATAACTCGAGCCAAAACTCGATTTAGTAGATTACATGTGACTCTTTCCTCTCTCCCTATGTGGTTGTATGTATGCAACCTTAGTGTATCTATGACTATGTTAGCCTTGTCGAAGAGTGGCGGGATTGATATATATATTTTACGAGCTGAGGCTCGATGTTCCGAAAGTGCCAAGAACTCGTTGAGTACCCCTTTGGTGGCTAGATAAGGCCACACGCTTATCGTAATGTGACATTATTATAAGTTGATTTTATTTGTAAATTGAGCTTTTACTTTATTTTTGCAAGGACCAAAGATCTTTTCTTGATTGCAATGCTTTATAATTTTGGGCATTTCCTTGGTTTGTGGCACTAACATGGGGATTTGATACTAACTTTGGCCATTTGGTCATTTATTTTAGCTTGATTTGGGGTCTTCTTTTAAATTTGGAATTTTTACCGCCTTGCCCAAGGCTTGTACTTTGCCACTTGGCACTTTGACTGGATTGTTGTGCTGGTTCTAATGTCGTGATGTGTGGAATAGGGTCATGGGATGCACCATGGATTGGTTGGACCTATGGACCCACTTCGTTGTATGGGGGTACGCCCCAAGGGGTACATATGACTAGCGGGTTATGGAGAACTACGCGTTATTATGTCACTTGGGTTAGGAGTGTCCAAACTCGTGTGTCTTTGACCATGGGGACAACCGCCTCCTTGAGGGAGGCAAAAAGAGTTTGAGGGAGGCATTTGAGGAGGCATAAGAGACTTGAGGGAGGCATAAGAGTTTGAGGGAGGCATAAGAGACTTGAGGGAGGCATAAGAGACTTGAGGGAGGCATAAGAGTTTGAGGGAGGCTTATGATATTTGTCTGTATGGTTGATGTTTCAGGATATATGTTGAGTTATTGTGATGTTTGGTAGTGGTCTTTTGATGTATGTGTTACTCATGTCAGATGGTTATGTGTTGTGATGTTGTGGACATGTCATTGATTCCCTTGTGGACACTATGTACCTGTAGCATGGTTTGTTGTTATGTGAGTCTTTCATTGATGCAAATTGAGGAAATGTCTGGTGGATTGTAGTACTCTTTTGTTTGAGTATTTGGTATGTCAGTCATTGATGTGTGATGAGTACCTATGTTATGGGAAGTGTGCCTATTCTATTCCGTATTTGTGTAACCTTTAGTGGTATAATACAATCATGAAGTATATACTTGTGTGCTTGTGAATCTGTAGGGTCTTGTGAACCTGATAGGGTGTTGTGTTAGCAGTTCATGTTGGGCACCCACAATAAGGAATAAATCAAAACTCTTCAATGATGAAATTTTAAAAAAATTAAACTAAGAATAATGTTAATGGAAAGAGACTAATGAAATAATGAACAAGAAAGAACTGCCAATCTTCACAGAACATTGAAAGTTAAAAAAAAATTCTACCAAATGTTCCTAAGGCTACCTTGTGACCGTGCTTTAATCAACTAAAATTTTAAACCATAAAGTGTACTTTCTCCTGTACCTGTCCTTGGTTGCGAACCATCTCTTTTCCGTTGTGTTATGTCGCATCGAGGACGATGCTTTCTTAAGGGGAGGAGAATGTAATGCCACGTTGGGCATGAGGATCCTTTTCCGTCATCCACCGACCGCGTGAAGGAGAAGTTGGCGTGGGGTTGAAGGTGCGGTTTTTTTTATTTTTTCTTGGCAAGTGGGGGTGCCTCCAAACTATATATGTCTTTTCAAACTTGCTAAGGCAAAAGAGAAGTCAAAGCATATCCTTAAAATGCCGTGGTTTCCGGTGAGAGTGAGGTGTGGCCCCTGCTGGGGTGATCCCAAGAGCAGGGTGGCGTTGATGGTGAAATGAACGGATGCCGCAACTTTAACCTTGTTATGTTGTTGCAAATGGATCCCGAGAATTTTGAGCGCTTCCAATGTGCAAAGTGGTGTCCACTATGTTGATCTAAAAGTCTCCTGGGCATCCCGTGAGGAGGTTCTCCCTTCCGGCATGTTCTCGGAATAAATGTAAGTAGCGACGGTGGTGGAAGAGAGTTTTTGCGAGGGCAACGCGTGTTGCCGATCCCAAGTTGACCTTCTTTGGTGCTTGATCCATTACATGTTCGCTTGCGCACGCGACCACATTGACCCATGATCGGCTAATTGCAAAATCTCGCCGCTGTGGTAGAAGAACGGGATAAAGTTTTTGGTTGAGCTGTCTCGCCTTTGCATTTTGGGAAGTCGCTTCTGTCCAGGTGACAGATCTTGCGTGGGAGAAGCTCAGACGAACCTTGAGGCAAGTTTTGCAATGAGGCTGAGATCGTGTTCACCACTGTTCCTTGCTGTTGTTCTGGCCATGGGTTTGTTATGGCGTTTACAGATGAAGAAATCTGATGGGGAGGTAGGCGTGTTACCTCCGCGTCCTTTGGGTGCTGTATGGTGTGTTCTTGTTCGAGATCCACAGCAACTGCCCGCATCTTTTCTTAGCTAGGCTGCAGGCATGCGCAGTAGTAGAAGTTTTGTTTGAGCGCTCCAACCAACGGGTTGTCCAACTTCATTTTTGTCTGTTCAGTACAGGATGCATCCTTAAACTCGAGTTCTCCTTCAAGGGTTCCCCTGCTACCTGCTGGAACAACCAAAACGAACACATCGCCCTCTCCAGGTATCACCTCATCACCGGAAACCATATAACTTTCACCGAATTCCAAATTTAAAAGTAAATGCGACTGGTTGGGGGTTTCTCCTGATGGCCTAATTGGGGCAGAGGGGTCGTATGGTGGAGTGCTGGAAATAAAATGCCCTTACTTTGATGGTAAGGATAGCGAGTCTATTCCCTGGTCATGTATTCCAGCCAACTACATGCCTCAAGCCCAGGGTCTTACGGAGATTTTGGAAAGGACTGGATGGATTTGTATGCGTGGATTCCTAGAGGGAGTAGCTTTTAGGGTGCTGAGGAATCGAGATTTTGGGAGCTTGTGATGTCGGCTTTGAGTGATTTCTGGTGGGATCTGTGGTGCCTGCCAAGAGAATTCTTGAGAGTGATCCCAACATAAATATAAGCCACTGGAGACCCGATCGTAAACATAGACTTTTTGATGTTATTTTTCTCTCAGAGTGTGCTTCTAGCTGAGGATTCGAAGTTGCTTTGTCTAAAGAACTCATGGCAGTAGCAGGAGACGCATTGAAGACTATCATAACAACATTGGGTCCTCTGGTTCTTCCAATGTCAGAGCAGATTCTCTTTTTTTTGCTACTTTGGTGGTGAGGAAGCTTTTCATGGTGAAGATTAAGCCCTATATTCCAGATTTCAAACTTGCATTTGAGCATTTTTGCATACATGCTGGGGGAAGGGCTGTTTTGGATGAATTGGAGAAGAATTTACAGCTTTCCGAGTGGCACATGGAGCCATCAAGGATGACCCTTTACCGGTTTGGTAATACGTCTAGCAGCTCATTGTGGTACGAGCTTGCATATTCACGAAGCATAGTTTGCTTTGCAAGGGAACTATTCAGGAGATCTATGCAATGTTGGAGAAAATGTCTTGGGAGATGAAGGTAGCAGGATATTTCTCAGATCCAGAGCTTGCATTGAGTTTGTTCATCCAAAACCGATTCGTGACAGTGAGGGTGTTGCCAACAGACCTGATGAAATTTATTTATGAGATTCTCTATTGCTTCCTTGTTTTACGATGTAACTCATGGAAGAGAACCTCATAGAGGCGGGCCTGTTTCACATCGAATATTCATGAAACACAATTTACTCGCTATTATATGAGCTTCTTCAAACGTGTCACCAAGTGGCAAGCATAAAGTTTTCTGTTGGAATAATCACGCCTTTGTGCTATAGCTGAAACGTTTGCACCGTGTGTTAGATGTTGTCCTCAGTCTAATGAAGGAAAAGGTTTATTGGTCATCACGGTAGATTCCTACCCGAGCGGGAGCATGGTGTAATCGGTTTGTCTCGTGGCCGAGCTTCAAAACATGGGGTTGGTTTGTAGCTGTTTTTCACCGCGTGAATGTGGCGCCAACACGAGCTCGCAGAGCACTTTGGGTTAAAGGCAAGCAACGGCATTGAAACAATCACATGCATATGGAGATGGCTTTTAAACCAGTGCATGTTAAATCTACTCCTTGTAATAGTTTTCTACCTTCTTTCAAAGATCTTGAAATGAATTTTCTTTCCTCTTGAATGGCGCCTAGACTAGATGTTTTCGTGGTTGTTTATATCACTGCCTGATTGTGTGGTTGTTCCTTTAAATCTTATTCCAATTTCGCTGATTTTGCTTGGAATGTTCCTTCCTCTCTTATAGCTTACTCTATTTCATATTTGTCTAAATGGGTTACTGCAATATTGAGTGATGCAGTCTAGTTCGTAGGGAAGGAAACAGTATTGAGTTTTGTTTGCTTATATGACTTTCTCTTAAAAAGAATTCTGTGATGGTAATTATAATTGAAGGTTACTAAATAGAAGGTTAAGCCTACATACCTCTTTTGGTTGAATAAATACGCATTTCCTGTTTAGGGCTCTCTTGTTTTGCTAAAAGGTACATTAATAGTGACGTTGTGTTCTGAAAACTTGTTTAAGCTCTGTGGGCATTCCTTCCTTTATGTTTGATTAAAAAAATGGCATTTGGGGTTTGTTTTAGAACCGTATTTGGTTGATCGTTGTACCTAGTCTAGATGAGGGATAACCGGCATCTATTTTGACCTCCACGTGTTGAGAGAATTACTATACCTATTTCTTGATGTAAACTCTTGTTTGATTAAAGCAAGGGGAAACATTGTAAGTTTAATCGAATGAAATCTCTACTTTTATTTTATTAAGGGTCGCAAGAAAGCTATCTCTAGCTGGACAGAAACAAAAGTTGTAGGTGAATCCATGGTACTGGACTCGTGAACTCGTTTCCTGTTAGATGACAGCTGATTTCAGTGATAATATCATAGGTGGCTGTTATATCTATCTGTTTGATATTTGCTAAGACTTTCCTCGATAAGCCCACATGGATCGGGTAAAATTTCCCATCTTCTATACCTTTGGCAAGGAGTTTATAGAACTTCTAGCCCTGACCGCACTGCGTAACCTTCCTGATAGTTATGTGCATTGGTTCTTGGTTGTGCTTGTACTCGTGGTAAGGTTTTTTTTTTTGAGCCTGGGGCATCGTTGGTGTTTTGCCCTCTGCGTATCGAATCCCTTTGTTTTCGAATTCGAATACCTTATACTTCAAACTTGGTTACTAAAAGGTCCCATTTTGTGGCCTTGTTAGGGAAATCAATTTTTATTTTATTTTAATGTTTATTGGCATTGCCTGAATTATATAAAAATTATTAACGACTTTTGGGTTTAGTCTTCCCTTATATTATGTAGAGAAGTTGATGATTAGGATAGGGTTTGTTGGTAGAATAATGGCCCTTTCTGTGTCCCTTTCGTACGCTTTTGGAAAAGTGGTTTTGTTTTGGTTAACTAGTACTACGTTTTAAGAAATCGATAAGGAGGTAGTGGTAAACTCCTTGGTTAAAACCAAAACTATAGTTGCATTCTTTTAAGGGCATCGAACCCATATTACTTTTGGAGCCCCGGAAGATTTGGATAACGTCATTTACGCTCGCGCGCCTACGATCATAATTATTACGCTTGTCTTCTCTTGGACCCCTTTAGTTGGATGGAGTAAATTTTAGATTCCTATCACGTAACCCATAGCATTACATGAAGGAGATATCAACACTCTTGACTTTCTTGTTTCCAACCCATAAGGTCTTGCCTTGATTTATGTAATTTTGTTCTTACTAGTATTTGGACTTTCTCCTTGTTGGATGATTTAGTTTTCTCTCTCATGAGATTAATATTGGAGTTGTGAGTTGTGTTTTAATCCATTTCTGAATTTAGAATATTCTTTTCTTGATATTGTTAATTGTTAGCTTATTATTGCATTGTGTAGCCTTAACATGCTCAGTTCTTGCGAACTGACTTTAGTTAATATTTGTGCGAGATGGATTATGCGAGTAGTCTAGAAGAAAAGAGTGTAAAAGTTTCATCCGTACCATTATGAAGTTCCTTGTAAAAAAATGTCCAATGTGATGTAAATTGTGTAACATTGCTTGTAAAGAGAGTTGATTTGACCTCTTGCCTTGTATTGTTTGGTAATGGTGAAATAAAGTGTCTTGTTTTCGTGTAGTTAAGCTTGAAATTATCCTTGTGAGAAATGCATTCAATCTTTACATTGATATGAGTATTGTAAAACTTTGATCTTGAGAATAAATTATTAAGTTAAATCTTTCTAAGACTTAGCGACAATATTTTATAAGCAAAGTAAAATGAGTCGGTTAACCCTTAAAGAAGCTAAACAAAAATAATGATTTTATATTCAACAAATAAATGTAAAGGTGATCTATTGAAATCAAATAATTCCATGAGTGATCAAAATGAAAACATCCTTTGTGAGGTAAACTTTTATTAATCGATACCCCTAGCTAAACTAGCGAACACTATCCCTTTGGGGTGAACTCTTAAACAAGCTTAAAGGAAAACAATGGTTAGTTTCTAGAAGATATTAAGATTTAGTAAGTAGGAGAAGACTTTAAGTGAACTACGCTTCAGTGTATAAGAAATTAACTCAGTTGGTGAGATGAATTTGTGCAAACCATATATTGATTTCCTTCTGAAAACTTAAGTCATGAGCTAAAGGGTGTCTTACCAAAATAAATAAACCCTAACCATTTCTTACTGTGGCTTGCCCTAGCCGTGAGTGTGTCATGTGGATTGGACTTTCATGTTGTCTTGTCAAAAGAAAAATAAATTGTCTTTGATAAGTGTGAACGTTTCCGTGCTGACCTTGTAGTCTTCCCCGTAACAAATGATTCCAAGTGATGATTGTAACCTTGTGACGACATGTTGTGTCGTGTTGAGTCAAAGCAAGTCAAAAAAAAAAAAGTTATCCTGTATTTCACTGTGTTGTTCTTGTGTTGGTAATTTTGGTGCGTTACGTATGAACAAATATTCCACAAAATTCATGGGATATAACTCAAAAGGAAGAATGCACATAATTATAAAATAGGAAATGTAAAAAGGTAAAGAAGACCCATCATTTCTTGTGGTATATGATGCCACTTCCTTACAGGATGTGATTAAATGGTCTTCTTCAAGTTATCGGTTCCTGAAAGAAGAAAAATACAAAGGTTAGAGCTCGGGGTTGTTCTTTTTCTTGTTAAATTTTAGATTCAGAAATACATGCATTTTAACTACAGAAAGGAAAGAAACCGAGTGCAAAAAGGAAGAATCGACATGCTTTCAGAAGCGAGAAATTACAAGTGGCAATGCCCATTAAGAAACCAATTACAGGAAGTATTGAATAAATGTTTCAGATCTGAAAAGTAAATTGCAAGATTTCATGACATATTCATAGCAAAGTACAGTTCTCAAGTAATGGTCAAGTTAATGATTGACATATCTTTACGAGACATTAAAGAAGGTTGAAATACATGTATTCAACATGATTTCATAATATAGATGCAAAGTTCCATAGTGATCAAGCAAAAGAGAATACATCTACTTCAAAGAATCACTATTGTTTAGAGTTCACAAGAACAAAAAGCAATGATCATATTTGATTCAAAGGTGTTATCAAAATGATAAATAAGGCAGCTATACAGTTTGCTAAAGGTACGCAAGTTCAACAACAAATAGCATTATCTTCAAAACAAGTGCATTCCGGAGTAAATGATCAAAATAGAGGTAGTAATCGGCTCACCAAGTACAAATTTCTAAATGAAATGGTCTTCCGAGTTTGTAAAGTACAATTTCAAGTAAACAAGTGACTAGTTTTCAATATACAGTGCAACAAATCATAAATTTGGCTATTATTAAACCCCAAGTTCTTTTCTAAGCTTACCCAGTTAAGATGAATGAAAAATCCACAAATAAGGACAAGTTTATAACCATGAGACATAAATTGCAAAGCTCTCCACCAAATTTTCAAGAAAAAAACCTTCAAGGAGTGTTACACTATTGTAAGTTGCCATCAAAATTCTAAGACAATGTTCAAAAGGATAATTTTGTTTTAAATATGTAGGTGTGTAGCTACAATAAAGAATACTAATAATGCATGAATAGGAAACAACAAATCTCATCAAATTCCGAACAAGTGTGCCACAGTTATTCATTTTCTAAATATGTAAGACAATGACTCAATTGTAGTTATCATTATATTATCAGTTGAAAACATAGTGGAAGGCATGTAATGAGCCATCCTTCAGTTTAGAGGAGAGGGCAAAAAAATATCAAACAAATAACTCAAAGGGCAAATTTTGTTTAGCAGTTAGTTTTATACACATTTCTTGGTGATGAATAAAGACTAAGATGTTCTATAAAGCTAGAATCAATTACTATGATATTATTGTCTGATTTCCAAGTCCAGAAATGTCATAGATATTCTTTCCTAGAAAATAGAAATACAGGTATCGGGACCATTGTTAATATTCTTATTTTTCTTATATGCCCGACTTTGGATCATTGACTTAAAATATGGATGTTTTTCCCTTGGAAACACTTGGAGTGGAAACCGTAAAAGGCATTGCAATGAAATGATCTTATGGTTCCACCACTTTTGTGTAACTTATATGTGGTGATTATCATTTTACATAACATCCCTTCAAAGGTTAATACATATTTGGTGGCTGATTTGAACGTATCGTAGCTTATTTAAAATCAATATTTGTCATGATCACGCAAGCTAAGTGAATGTCAATACAAGGAAACGAAGATGAAGCTCGAGCTTCGAGCCATAGCCGAGGTATGAGACAAATCCATGTAAGAATAACACCGAGCCTAGCTTGATCCACAATAGTGCAAACAACGAGTTGTAGGGTCGATGGATCGAGCTATAAAGTCGACCCCTCCGTAAAGAAGACAACCCAAATCTAAGTCAAACAACATGAATAATGAAAATGGTAAACTTTCAATCATGCGAGGCCAACATCCATATGGAAATTGAGCTAGAAGAATAATACACTTATCCAACCTTAAGAAGAAACCCGGGTTCACACTAAATACAAACTCTCGACTAACCAACTAAATAAGCCTAATTATTCTCAAGGATCAATTCCTGTGTCTAAGCTTGTGCCAATGCCTGAGTTATAACCACCTAAGGAAATTGAAGGGGTGGAGGCTGATAAAAATAAGGTTTTTATAGTAGAGACTGTGTTGAGAAACTACAGTGTAAATT
This sequence comes from Taxus wallichiana var. yunnanensis, assembly GCA_018340775.1. Taxonomy (NCBI): domain Eukaryota; kingdom Viridiplantae; phylum Streptophyta; class Pinopsida; order Cupressales; family Taxaceae; genus Taxus; species Taxus wallichiana. The sequence continues at coordinate 387,531,593 of CM031243.1, forward strand.
GTTAAGCTTCTAGAGAATAATTTGTCGATTGTTCTCCCATTTGATTCCTTAAGCATAGGTCATGCTCTTGGAATCACCTCTCTTCCATCCGATGGCATAAGAGGTTTTCATGGTTGACGTCTCAAAATTTTAGGAAGGAGATTCAAAGAATAATCAAACTTCTATCTACCCATAATTTTTTTAACCTAAAATATGATGGTGCAAAGTGCCGCTATGACACTAGGGTAGGGGTGATTCTCACTTCCCTGGAAGGGAGGGTCATGCCTTTTGCCTTCAAGTTCAACTTTAAGTGTACTAACAATAAAGATGAGTATGAAGCTCTTCTTCTTTGCCTTATTGTGGCCAATAGGATGGGTGTGAACAAAGTTAGAGTCTTGGGTGACTCACAACTCATTGTCAATCAATTAATTCTCAAAAGTCTATGATACCCGAGTGAAGCACATTCAACTCTAATAGTTTTTCATTCTTGAGATTTTTAAGGGTTTTAACATTATCTCCATAGAAGTTATTCCAAGAGGGAAAACCAATTGGCTGGTTCTATGGCCACATCTTCATCTCGCTTTTATCCAAGTGAGCACTTTAGAAAAGCCGAGTTCATCGTTTAGTCCGAGTTGAGCCTTTTTTTGGAAGATACCAACCAATGCAATTTTGGCATACATTGAGACTGAAAATGATCTTTTTATCCTAGATTTTACGGAAAATGATGAGGAAATCCTAGGATACATAAATTCTTATACATACCTTGATCCATCACACCAAAAGAAGGGATTATCCTTTGTACATCACCCCTCCTCTTTAGAGATCGTACAATGAAGTCTTCTCCATTTGAAGATTTTTAAATCTATGAAGTCGAGGAAGAGTTGGAGTTACCTCAAGCCCCATCTATGTTTGAAGAAGGTAGTACTTATTTGATAAAAGAAACAATAGATATAAATATATGGATGGAAAAGGAACCCAAAATCCTAAATTTTTGTTCTTCGTTGTCACCAGAAGAGATAAAATAACACGCAAAGGTGCTTAAAGAGCATTGTAAAGCCTTTGCTTTTAGATATAAAAATATGACAGGTGTATCTCCCGATGTTGTAGTTCACAACCTTGTTACGAAGCCTGATGCCAAACTTGTGAAACATAAATTGAGACCCATGAAGCAAAAGGTGGCTTTAATAGTTAAGGAGGAGGTAGTGAGACTCCTTCAAGTAGGGTTTATCAAACCAATAGATTATTCTATTTCATTTTTGATCATCATTCTAGTTCTCAAGAAAATGGGAAGATATACATTTGTATTAATTTCATGTAAATTAACAAGGCTTTTCTTAAAGATTATTTTCCATGGCCTTCAATTAACATTATCATTGACACAACAAGATGGATATGAGTTGTTGTCTCTTATGGACGAGTTTTTGGTTACAACTAGATAAGGATTTTTGAGGACCAAACCAAAACTATTTTCACTACTCCTTGGGGAACCTTCTATTATGATGTCACGCATTTTTATCTAAAGAATGAAAGAGCCACCTACTAGTGGGCCATGACATACATTATCCATGATCTTATTCATAAGATCTTGGATACTTATATTGATGAATTATTGGAAAAATATACGATAAATGTTGATCACCCTAAGGTGCTTCACATTATTCTTTCACTTTTAATCGAATACTGTGTAACATTAAATTAAGAAAGTTACGTGTTTGGAGTTATTGGAGGCAAGATTTTAGGTTATATCATCTGATCGTGAGGCATTGACATCAATCCAGAAAAAATTCAAACAAATTTGGAAATATACCCTCCCACAGATGAATAAGGAATTAGATCTTTCCTAGGTAAGCTTGGGGAAATTTGTAGGTTTATCCTTGATTTGACATATGCCATCCACCCTATCAATGGCTTACTAAAGAAAGATTGAAGTAAATAGTGGATGGATGATTGTCATGAGGCATTCGAGTTGGTTAAGTTCTTTCTCATGTCTCCACCCACACTCATGCCACCAAATGTTGATCGTACTCTCATCTTGTATTCTCAAGCCACTAATGTCTCGATAGCATGTATGTTGGCACACAAGGATGTTGACGGTCCCGAGAAGGACATCTACTTCATTATTCACACTCTCCTAGATTATGAAATGAGGTACACTCAAGTGGAGAGAGAGTGTTTGGCCATCATCATTACAACTAAGAGGTTAAGACATTACATGCTTAATCAAGAAACAATAGTGATAGTCAAATCAGAGAATTTGCGGATGTTCATTACTCAAGCAACCTTGTCTAAGAAGGATGGGAGATTCATCACCTTAATGGGTGAGTTTTAGCTCACTTTCTTCAATCAAAAGTTTTTCCAAGGGAATTTTTTTTGTGGATTAGTTGGCACACAACCCTATAAATAGCAGACAGATAATCGACCTATATTTATTCGAAGATTGCATGGTTTATATAGAGGAAAACCTATCATCGCTTCATGTCCTTGGTATATTGACATCATTAATCACATCATAAACTGATCATACCTTGAAGGATATAATTTATAGTAGAGGTGATGATTACGTATCATAGCCACGAAGTATGTAATCGTAGAAGTTCCCTACCACAGAGCCTTCCATAACATGCTTTTGAGATGTGTTGAAAAACATGAAGTGGAGAAAGTTATCTTCAAAGCCCATAATGGAGTTTATGGTTATCACTTCAAAGGGCATATAACCGCTCATAAAATTCATCGGATGGGTTATTTTTGACCCAAATTGGAGAATTATGTTGTAGAGTATATGTGTATATGTCAAAAAGTCCAAGAGTTCTCACACGAGATACTCATTCCTTCCCAGACTCTATAACTGATAGTGACTACCTAGCCCTCTTCTACTTGGGGTCTTGATCTAATAGGGAAGTTCTCTCCCTCATCATTGCATGGCCATAACTTCATTATCATGGCCACAAAATAATTTACAAAGTGGGTTGAGGCCATGCCTCTTATGACCATAACTAGATCTGAAATTGTCATGTTTATTCTAAACCAAATAATTTTTAAGTATAGTGTCTCACAAATCATTATTTTAGATAATGGCATGCCTTTCAATAATGAAGAGGTGTGTGAGTTCTGTGGAAAATTCAAAATATCTCATCACACAACCTCTTTATAGTACCCTCAGGCCAATGGATAGGTTGAGGCTACGAACAAGACATTAAAGTCCATTCTCTTTAAGACAGGTTAAGGAGAACAAAAGAGATTGACATCTAAAGTTTTTTCCAACCTTGTGAACCTATAGAATTTCTGTACAAACACCCACAAGGGTGAACCATTTTTCTTTGTTCTTTGGTGATGAAGTGATCTTACTGTTAGAGGTATAACTACATGTTTTCATGTGGATCACACATCCACATAATCATCAGATGATCACGTGCAACATGAGAATATTCCCAAGGCATGGGACCTTGGATCCTTGGAATGAACCTTTAGAGAATGTTGAATTCCTTTAAAATATGTGCATCGATTTAACATCAAGGTGCATAACTATGACACTTAAAATAAATTAATCTATCTAATTCTTGAGAAAAGGGATAGAAGGATAATTAAAACTCAAAAATGAGGTAATGCACAAAAAGTTTATGGAACTAATAGATCCTCTCCACATGCACAAATTATTATTACAAAAAAACATATAACATGCACAAATCCTTATAATCCTTTTAGTCAAATCTTGATGAATATAGAACTTAGAATAACAAAAGGGATTACATGTCTTCCACAATGAAATAGATAAGTTCATATATCACAACTTGCAACTTAACTAAAGAGAGATATCTAATATTAAAGCAAGATAAATCATCACATAAAAGGAATTGAAAGCATTCACAAGTATTAAATGAATTACTGAGATGCATAACACATGAGTATTCTAAGGAAAAATATTGTTATGTATAGTACTGAGGCTAAAGCTTGTACATAAAACTCCAAAAATAATAGAGCCTCCTTACAATAAGATTAAAAATGTCCTTTATCACAAAATGCATTCTCCTATTTATAGACCAAGGTTGAGAAATTGTATCCCCCTCCATTAATCCTTACATAATAAAAATATAATGTGGTTAGATTGAGGAAACAATCTCCCACAAAAATAACAGAGTTGTTGTGCAAGTTTGACTAAGTCAAACCTACAACACATATGGTGTTGTCAGCTTGGACACTATGCAAAAATGGTTTCCCAGTTTAGCTAGGGTTGGCACTACCCTTTCCTTAGTCCAACTCTTCCTCTTTTTATTCAATAGTTACTTTGTGCTTGTAGTCCATAAATTGTTTGATGATTCCTTATACTTCCTCTTCATCTGGTCCACATGCATCACGACTTAGGACCTCGGTCTAATTCAAGTTTGCTTTAAATAATTTCTATCGTAAATTTTTTGTCGATTTATGACTTTCTTGAGCTGACTAAAGAAATTTTGGTATGTCACCAACTTGTGAATAGAATTGAGACCAAAGAATTTGGTCACATCATTATCTTCATTTACAGATTATTAAATCGGGAAATGATTTGTTCAATCAAAAGTGCATCAACATTCTTATCCAGAAATATGCAATGGATCTATCAAATTCATCCATAATATCATTGAGGCCATCAACCACCTCGATCATCTTCTAATCCATCTTAGATAAGGATTTCTACAACATCTAGACTCAAAACTCCATGGATTTGTGGAATTCAAACAATTTTGAGGTATCATCAATGACCTTTTCTTTTAGAAGAAGATATGACCTCATATTTTGTACTTCTCTCCAAGTCTTGAGAGTAAGTTCTAAGTTTTCACTTTCTTTAGTGAGAGATTTATGTAACTTGGAGATAATGTCCTTTTTAAAGTACAATTCATTGTAAATATCATCAACTTTCTTAATCATCTGCTCTCCTTGAATTAAATTTTCAATCCATGTTCCTACTACTCGACCTTGTTGTCTAATATTCTCAATTACATAGAAGGAGGTGTCATCAAATCTTAGAGGTATGACAAGGGAGCTAGTGTGAGCAGGATGTATGATCTTTATTAAAATATTAGTCAATTGTTCCACCTTGTTCTTTAGCTCGTATTTAGTCACTTTTTCTTTGTCAAACTTATCCAAAATTTTACCCAAAGCAACTTGAACATATTTAATGGATCCTTCATGAGTAGCCTTCCCAAGGGAAAACCTAGAGATTTGGTATTCTACCATAGTGATGGTTTCCTTGGTTTTCCAGTAGTTGGGGTTGCTATTTTGATGAACATCTCCCAGTCTAATCGACCGATAGGTTGGAAAATCCCCTTGGTCTCTTTTCTAGTCTCTGGGGAGGTAGATCCATAATAATAAAATCAACAATATCAACAATCAGAACCTTCTTCTTCTACTTTGGGGTTTATATGTTCAACTATGCATGAATAGAATAAGAAGCTTCATTAGATGACATAGGCATTATTATTATGATAATAGGTTAGGTTGGTATTACTTAGAGCACTTGTTTAGTCATGTAAAGGGCAATGATGTGGTGACGATAGAAGGTGGAGTGGAGAGGATACTTGTGGGCATCGATGAGATGGGGGTACAAATGGGGGGATCCTTTTAAGGAAGAGGAGTCCCAAAAGGATATCCTAAATCTAGAATGTCTCCAAATGGAAAGATCAAGAAGGGAAGAGGAGACTTGAGCCATGGAAGGAGATGCGGTAAGGAAGGTAGGAGAAATGGGAATGGAGGAAATGAAGGATGTGGCTAGAGGAAGAGTGAGAGGTGGAGGGGAAGGAGAGACGAGAATGGTGAAGAGTGAAGAGGTGGAGAGAGAGGTGGAACACTTGGGAGGTTGTAGGAGAAACACTTAGGTTAATGACCTCTGTAGATGGCACTTTGGGAGATGCAACTCCTATTGTGGAAGACTCCAGAGGAAGATCCCAAACCTTTATGGATAAAAGATATATTATGAGGTTTTGAAGTAGGTTTGGGAGTAGCTCTTCTTCCTTTTAAGGGTTGGCATGGCCCATAATGATTGTACCTGAACAATTTCCACAGCGAGTTCTTTATGATTCTTTTTTGCATGATCCCCAATGACATCAGTCCACTGGTAGGTCTAATTGAGAATAGGACCCACTCTTTCCTTCATACTGATGTTTCTTCAAGTGACCAATCAATCCATGGAAATGATTTATTTATAATACTATTCTGACTATAGGAGGGGTCCAAAACTTGTTCATCATCTTGGAGACCTTTGGGGATGGTTGAAATTCGTATTGGGATACCTCCTATTGAAGGGTTAACCTTTTGAATTCCATTTCCATTATTGAATTTTCATCCCTACAGTGGATCCAGATATTCTCCAATTATGGCATGTGAATGTTGGCCAATCCTTGTTTTTGAATTTTTCCAATAATCAAAACAAGTGTGCCGGTGAAAGGTCTTTAGATCCATCTTGCATTTCCCCTTTAACATTATTTTCCTTATATGTGGAAGCACATGTGTATCATCCCACAATTATGGTAAATTGGCTCTCTGTCTTGTTGTGTCATCATGTTGAATCTTATGATAGTGTAACAACTGTCAAACTAGTTACATTAATATCCACTTTTCGTGGGGCACCTAGGTAACTTGTTAGGAGCACCTAAGGTTTCCAAAGCACCCTGATGTATGTGAATGTTGGGAATTGTAAATAGATACCTCCCCATTCTCTGACTTCCTTAATGTAATCACCAAAAATTCTTTGGTTATATATGTCTCTATCAAAAATTAAAAATGACCACAAAGAAAGCATTGTTCACTCTTCAAAATGTTTAGGCCCCTCCTTCATTGTGAGATGAGGATAGAATTCATAAATATGAGAATCACTACTTCATCCTACTGGTAATAACCCCAGATAATTTCTCATACCCGCATCTACATATATAAGATAGGAAGTCATAAAGAAATTCCCAAAGGTCAATACATCTACGATAATTGGAAACAAATGACATTACTGATGTGTTCTTCCCATTGAATAAGATCGCCATTCTTCCGAATAGTGGCAATATACAAATACATCTATTCTTATAAATCCTTGAAATAAGGAATTACTTTGACTCTGATAAACAATGTGATAATATTATTTACTTCTTGGATAAAATTTGACTACGGAACAGTCTTATGGAACTTAGAAAGTGAGCTCTTGGATTTTATCAAATAACATTTTTAAAATTCTTGTACAAGTTTCAATTTATTTTTCCTAGTGCTCAAGGGTAGACTCTAGAGAAATAGTGGCATATGTATAAACATCAAGAAGCCTTAATAGGTCCTAAAAAAGGCATTGTCTAGTTTAATCACCATTATCCCATTATTATTTTTACTATTCAGGATTCTTTTTGAAAGTGTGTAGTAGCAACGAGCACAAAATCTGGGAACTACATTGATGGAGGGAAGGCATGGGCCAAGGAAAGTCCACTATCAAAAATCCCTTGCATATATGACTTCTTATTCAGATATTTGACTCTCTCCTAGAATTACGGGAGTTTGATGTTCCCTATGTATGTGTCTCTCCGATGTTGTCAACATTTGATGCAATGCTTGAAGGGGATGTCACCCCTTGAAAAATGTACTTCATCTTATATTTCCCCCTATAAGAGGATCCAAACATTTTTATATGGTGAAAACTTTTTAAAATATCACTGAACTGAGGTTTGAAGGTTAGGAAAAAAAGTACAACCCTGCAAAGCAACCCTACAAATTTGATCTACATCTCTCATCATGCAACTCCAACCCGAAATTATGATGGCAGAAGTTAGGACTGTAATGCATCTCAAAGTTATGAAATGTAAATCCAATGGAGTTCCTACTTGTAATGTGCTCTTCAACCTCCGATTTCAAGGAAAGAAATTGAGCCCCTACAAATCAGCCTCGAACCTCCAAAAACCCTTCTTTCCTCCTTCGAAAATAGTCTTTTTTCTTTGCACCTTGAAAATTAAGATTTTAAGTCGAAGGCTTCAGAAACAAGAAAAAAATGAAGGTGAAGAATCCATGAGTTTATAACTAAAAGAAAAACTTTGAAAAATGTCGCTAAGGAGGAAATGAAAAGGTACCCATGAAAGAGATGAGAAAAATGACAAGAAAAACCCTAAAAAAAGACCAAAAAAACTTTCAAAGAAAACTTGTGAATTTACCCAAATGTCTGATGAGAAAAATCATGAAAAATTTCCTTTAAAAGCACCTATAGGAGTACAATCAAAGTTTAGATGAGTGTCAACACGTTAGCGTACTAAATTTTCAAGTGAAAATGACAAGTAAAACTTTCCTTTAAATATGAAAGTAAAAATTAATTACCCCGGATTGGTACGTGTGGGTGGTTAGAATTTATTGTTGACCTATCATTAGAAGTCGAAGTCAATGTGCGTTTACATGCAAACCGCATATCTGATTCTTAGTTCCAAAATACCTCTGAGATGGTTGGGGGTGGAATTTAGAAGTAGATGTGTAGTTTGCATGTAAAATACACATCGGACTCCAAAGTCCGAAATGCAACTGGGGATTAGACTTCGTAACTCAGTATGTAGTTTGCATGGAAACTGCAACTTGAGTTCCGAATTCCAATTCCGAAATTATTTTTGGGAGTGGGTTTTGGGTTTCAGAACTCAACATGCAGTTTGCATGCCAACTACATGTTGACTTCAAAATCTGAAATCTAGTGAAAATGGACTTAGGAATTTTAAGAAATTTTTGGAAAATACAAATGTGTATAAGTAAAAAAGATTAATATTTTTTGTCAAAATCCCTCTTGACAAAATAAAACTTGTAAAGTTTAGCATTTTTTACAATCTCTCTAGTATGCTTTCCTACTAAGCATTATTCCAGTATCTTTATGCAATCCATTGGGCACAAGATTCATTAACCTCAAGCAAAAAAACAAAAACAAAACACAACACAAAAACAAACAAAACAAAAAAATGAAAGACAAAACAAAATAACCAAACAATGTGCAAGGAACTTGGAGGAAAGGAACTGGATGAATATTGTACATGGTGAAACCTCCTCAAAAACAAGATTTGATGTGTATCTCATTTACTAGATGAGAAGTGCTTCTCCATTGGGCCTAGATAGGAAAAATTAATTTTCCTCTTTTCGATTTTGATAATGTAGGTCCCACTCCAAAGGGCATCAAAATTTACATGCATACCTAGCTTGGCCATGTTTACATCCCATTTGAGGACCAAATACCCTTCTTAAAAATACCTATAAACTTATTTCTTGTCAAAATTTATCTTTGTTTGAGCTTGATGCAGCTCCAAAGTCTTCATATCCTTGTTCTATATTTCCTCCAACCATAGGATCACTTTCCATTACTTCCAGCTGATGTGCTAACTCTAAAGAGGGAAATTAAAAATACAGAGGAAACTTTTACCTCCCTACCATATACTAGCATGAAAGGGAATTTCCAATGGACCTTTTTGGTGTGATCCTATTCTTAACACAAGGTAGTTTTAGTTGTGTATGCCAAGTTTGTCGGTTATTCTCCATCATCCTTTTGATAATTTGTATCAAGTTCTTATTACTGGAATTGGCTAAACCATTACCTTGGGGATAATACTTAGATGAAGTTTTTAAATAGACACCATTCTTGATAGCCCACTCACTGAGCTTCGTGCCTACAAATGCCTTGGCATTTTTGAGATAACCATGAAGGAACACCAAACCTTGTCATAATTCCTTCAAGAAAATCTAGACATATTTCCCATTCCTTCTTTCAATGCTATAGCCTCGGTCCATTGGGTGAAATAATCTATTGTAGTTAACATCCATCTATGTCCATCACTTGATGGTGGATTTATCATCCCGATAAAGTCTAACCCCATTAGATGAAGGGTTGATCTACTTGAATTGGATAAAGGGGTAGGGAAGCTAGCCTTTGCTTTCTTGTGAAGAAGGCACATTCTTTACATTTTCTTACCCACAAATGGGACTTTTTGAACAAATATAGCCATTAATAACCAACACTCATAATATTTTGTAGTAGACATTCACACTGAATAATGTCCTCCTAAAAATCCATTATGAAATTCCTTTAGTATCCTATCAACTTATTTGGGACCTATGCACCTGAGAAGAACCCCATTCAAGTCTCTTTGAAAAAGTACATTATTTATGAGGACATAGGGAATGGATTGAAGCCAGAAACTTTTCCTCTTGGTTTTGTCTAGGTCGAGAGGATATTCACCGAATAGTAGAAAATTCTAAATACTAGACATCCAGTCAATAGGAATGTCTCCTTGGAGGTGATTATACAATACATTTGTCACATTTTCTTCTTGTCTCCAAATCACCAGCAAGTTTTTGACATAGGCCTTTTCCCTGAATAATATGGTTACCTTTATATGCACTTCATACTCCATCACCTTGGTAATCCATCCAGCTCGTTTTTCATTCATATCCTTATTTAGTAAAAGTTCCTTGACCACTAGATGTGATACCATCAGTTGAATCTTATTATTAGGATAACATGTGTTTGAACTTCTTCAATGCCCAAACAACAAAAAATACTTGTTTCTCAAAAAAAGAGTATTTAAGATTGTAATCATTGAGGGACTAGTCAAAGAAGGTAATTGATTGTTCCATCAAATCATCAATCAACTGGGTAAATATCCTCGAGAAACTTTCATGTCCCACAAAAGTAGAGGATGAAATCCTTTTCATACATGTGGTTCACCAATGTAGGAACTTGGGAAATAGTTGTCTTGATAGCTTCAAAACTATACATACCCTCCTTAGTCCAGCTAAAAGGTATGTTCTTTTTTAACATGGCCATTAGTGGTTTAGCTAGGGTGGAAAACTGAGGTATGAACCTTCTTATGAAATTAATAGTCCCCAAGAAACTCTGGATATCCTTCTTGTGGCTTGAGAGGGAAATATCCAAAATGGCTTGAATTATTTCTAGGTCAACATAAATTCCTTCTTTAGAAATAACATGGCCCAACAAATTTCCTTCATGAATTGCAAAAATGCACTTTTTTGGATTCATAGAGACCCCAAATTCTCTGCATCTGTCAAAAATCTTTTCAGATGGTCCATGTGCTCTTGCATGCACTTAGAATATACTATTATATCATCTAGATAAATTAGGATCATATCATTTATAAGACCCTTAAAATAAATGTCCATGGATCGCTGGAAAGTGACACCAGTGTTGGATAATCCAAATAACATCATATTGTAGGCATATGTGCCCCATTTGGTAGTAAAATTAGTCTTGAATTGATCGATTCCTTGACCAATAATTTATTATAGCCTAAATATCATCAAGAAAGATAATATTTCTACCCCTACCACTATTTGAAGGATTTGTTCCATAGATGGAAAGGGATAGTGATCTTTCAAGGAATCCCGATTCAGATCTTTTAAATCTATGCATAGTCTGATCTCTCCATTTTTCTCCCTAACTGGAACCAAATGGCCACCTAGGAGGAGTGTTTAATAGTGAATATAATACTAGCCTTAATGAGATTTGAAATCTCTTTCTTCATAAGTGGTTTGATATTTGGATTGACCGATCTCTACTTTTTCCTAACTATCTTAGCATTTGGGTCAAGTTCAATAGTGTGTTGTGCTAGCCCTAGATCGAAACCCCGGAGGTCTTCATAGGTCCAAGAAAAATGTCATTATACTCCTAATAAAGGCCAACAAAGGATTTTCTTTCATCGGTGTACATACTTTCCCAATCTTCAAAGATTTATCTTTGTAACTTGAACTTGTTCAAAATCATCTTCCTTAATGACCATGTTGGTGTTTTATCTTTTAATTTGGTCATCTGAATTGAAGATTGATTCAAGAGTGACCAAAAATTTTAATAATTTATTAGTCTTCAACTGTATGATTTGATCATTATATACTTATTGAAGTTTGGAATAGTTCTTTAATGAGAATTCAACTTCTTCTTGAAAAAAAGAGGATAATTTGTTAGTCACTATTGAAAACCTGCCAATTGCTTGCATTTTCTAGCACATCCACTCTTACGACTAACTTCACAATCTCTCGTTCATCCTTCATGACATCAATGGGAACATTGTATTGGGATCCCATAGTTGCAAGTCTATCACATCATCTGAATTTGATTCATGGGAATCACATGAATACCAAAGGCCTAAAATCCTTTGATTAGATCCCATACCTTATTTTTGTAAGCCCTTAAAACATCGTTCTTTGCTACACTTTGGACTCGACTTGGTGTATGATGATGAGCTTATCCCCAAAAAAATAGTTAATGCCTTGATCCCTCTTTTCTAAGCTAATTACATTCCTGTACCAAAGATTCATATTTAGCCACATTGTTTGTGCAACTGGACTAAAGACGAAAAGATGAGAAGTATTTCTTACCTTATGGGGAAATCAACATAACACTAGTCCATCCTAATTTTTCTTCTTGACCCATCGAAGAAGAGTTTCCACAACCCCTCTAAATAATCTTGGGATTTGAAAAGATTGGGTACAATAGTGCCTTCTTGATGACTATAATAAGTTCCCAACCTGGTCTCTTCAATTTCTAAAATATCTTTAGAATCATAGATTGAAATGATTTGTTACACATCAATCATCAAGTAAAATATCAAGAACTTCCTCGACATGAGTGGTAGACTCATGATCTGTAACTTCTTCTTCTTGATCATGTTATCATATGTCATAATTTTCATTGATGCACACGTTGGAGAGTATAAGGTTCAACATGGTTCTAAAAAATTGGTTCTAGATGCCCTTAAAGTTACCTTAGTCCCATATCTAGTCATCCCTCGTGATGAGTTTTAAACCCTCTTTCATCAGCAGATCTTGTGGATCCAATCAACAAATGCATGTTTTACCCGCCCATTTTTAGTAGTGAATTGACCGTTCCCTAGAGAGATATATGGAAAAAGTGGTTTGGAAGGTGTTAATAACAAATATGTATGTGTAATTAACAAGCTTGGACATGCATGGATAGTAAGATTAAGATCTTTTATAATCCCAATAGTTTGAACTAGACTACCATCCAACTAAACAAAACCCTTTCTTCGGCCTTGGTGTATATTGAATGCCAACACACATATCATTTGAGAAACAAGATCGCTACTCAAACTGGTCATCACAGCACTTAGGGCCAATTTCCAACTTTAGGCATTACAAAACTTTTCGCATTAGTTGATCAACATGTTTTCCATTATGTACCAAGTGATTTACCAATGATTAAGGAAATGTAGAATGGTGGTGGCTTATTTGACTTAATAATGTTTCTTCCCTTAGGTTGACACAAGTTGGTAGAGGTAGATGATTCACATTTAGCTTGGGCGTTACTCAACACTGCGAAGAGTGCGTTTCCTATTAGATTCACCTGCGTGGAAACTTTTTGCTCCTAACAAAACTCTTCAATGATTCTTGCAACAAATTCCTCTGTGAAGGTATTGAAAGTGATCCCACATAGTGACATTCAAGTTTGTTTTCTTCTTGAATAGTTTGTGTTTAACAATACTAAAAAGAATACCTCATACTTTTAACTTTTTCCTTTTCTCTGTGGTGGCATCCTCTTTTGGGAAATGGGTGTTTAACAATGTAACGTTGAGTGGATTTTATTTCCTTGTAGCTTGACTAACCTACATTTCTAATGACTTATTTCCCGACACTTTGATTTGCATTTCTACTTGTAAACAAGGTTGGGAAATGGATTATTGATCAACCTTTGGTTGTTGGCCTTTATTACCCTCTTCTTTTGATTGGGTATTAGAAGCTACTGATGTAGGTTCTTTATTGAATCCACAAAAATCCTCCTCTTTCCAATTCAGAAATATTTGTCTCTCCTAACGTTTATGGTTGACTAGATTCTACTTTTGAAGGAGTTTCTATTTGTTCAACATGTGAGGATATACTTGGAACCATAAGTTTTGGCTAAGTACTCTGTTAGGGCATAGATTCGATTGTGTCGCTGAGATTATGGGTAACACCATTCATAGTCTTAAACCAAGTTATTTTGCACCGGGATAAGATCTCTTGAAGAACACGCAATGGGGGGGTTCTTACTATTCTAAGACTTGACATTAGCAACCTAATTTTGGTCTTGGTTGTTTTTTTGGAAGGGATTCCTATTAGGCTAATCTTGGGACATTTGGCATCTTTCTTAGATTTGTTGGTTCTAAGGTTGGTATGGATGAGTATATTGAGATTTTACCTCTTGAGGGAAACCAATTCATTTCCAAAACTTTGAAGTAATGATTTAACCTCATAGAGGTCATTTGGAAGAGGAGGAACTAGTTGAGTTGGTTGGTTAGAAACCTGAGGGAGAGGAGCAATGTTTCATTGATTAGTGGAAAACTTAGGATAAATAGGCATTAGTGGTATTGGAGCTATCTTCACATCCTTAATTAAGTAATTCTCAACTCGTATGGTAATTTCATAGGCGTCTAGCGGTAGTGTATTTCCACCCATATATTGGATCATGACCACAACATTGTTTTTCAAAGATCTTAAATAATACAAGAACACATTATTTGGGGATGGATTTATTAGTGATGGAATCATATTCCATGTCTTATAGAATTGGAAATTGAAGTCTCCCATGAAATCTTAAGGAACTCTCTTTATATTCATTAATTATTCCATGAGTTACAGGTGATCACTCTTGTCTTCAAACTGATTACAAAGCTTCTCTCCTAACTCATCCCAAGTGCGTATGGTACCAACTTCTAGACCACATAACCATTGAAATTCTTTCACTTTAAGGGAAGTATCTAGAATTATAACTGCAACATTATCTTCTATGATGTGAATGGCACAAATGTTATCAACATCTTGGATTTTCTCTATAGGAGTGATAATTTTTTCACCTGTGTAGAAAGGTATACTCTTGAGGGCCGTCACAGGTATAGCATCACATTAAGTAAGTGGAAGATGATTTCCACCATTGAAAGTAGGAAAAACTTGGTTTCTTACCATTGCCATTATAACAAGTGAAGGTTTTATCCTTGGAAGGTGAAATCTCCCATATGGAGGTGTTGAATAAGGGAGAGGGCAATGTTTCATCTTTGGACAAGGACGATGATGGCACTTTTCCATGTCTTCTTCTGGGAGGAGATAAGGATTTTTCAATACTTCATTGATTTTCTCTCCTTGAAGATCTGGTCTAAATCCTTCACATAAGTACGTGTAATAAATCTTATAATTCACAAATATAGAGTTGTTAGGTACCTTTGATTCATGAAATAATAAGAGAAGAACCAACTCTTAGCGGTCCCACTAGGCATGCCAATAATTGTTGTCACATGGATCACACACCTACGAGAATCATCAAATAATCCCATGCAACAAGGGAACTGTATGATAGAAAAGTGACATGTGAGCATGAGAATCTACAAGTAGCCTTTCTTCGTACCCGACCTCCCGAGGTCGTGAAATCACAGATAGTTGAATGTGGAAATGAAGTATGTGGGGATATGGCCAAGCTAATTGGGCAATCTTATATCCTTAAACATAATAATGGGATCGCACACTGCGCGACAAGGAAATGATCTAAGGACATGTGAGAAGAAAGCTCTCCTAACCTAAATTGGGGTAATGGATCATTTAGATATAATAGCTGCTCTAAGGCTCCAATCAATGTCGAGCTCTCCCGAGATCCTATCTACCGGTTGTTGTATGCGTGGAAAGTGACCTATGGTTGCTTCATGTATATTCCTAGACAAGGTCATACAAATGATGGTGTGAGGCGTAATGAGTCTTCTAGAATTTTATGGGCGATTCTCTTGTCTAGTCTAGAAAACCCTAGCCTGATTGGCTACTACGTTTAATATGGAAAACTATGTAATAATGTTTGGCGGAAGCGGTGAGGATCTAAATATGAGTGTACGTAAACCGGCGTCAATGTCTGATTGATTAGCAGGCCCATTGGGTTGTGGGACCTGTGGATCACAACCATAAGTTTGTGGTTGTTGTGGACCTCCTATGGTCATGTGAGGAATCAATCTCTTCTTCCGACTATCCAGTAGTCATAAGCTTTTTCAAGCATCTAGGTTTAAAACTAGAAGTTGTGTGATCTTCTCAGAGTACCTTACGAGTGTTCTGGAAACTTGTATACGTAATCCAATATCTATGTCGATGAGGAGATCTCATGCATTTGGCTATGGAACTAATGGATCACAACCAAATATTTGTTCTCTTTCGGGTTCTTGTATGGTCATGTGAATATCTTATCAAGGTAATCTATAGTTAGGTTGATTTGACCAGAATGTGTATGCTTTGTCATCTTCAATATTCAACTCTCTCAATTGTTCACTAATTACTTGTGGGTTTATTGTCATTTGAAAGATGTGAATCCTAAGGCCTTGATCTATATCCATTAATGTTGTGAAGATATTTGGCTAAGGTACTACCGGTTCGAATACGTAATCCCTGGGCTCTCTAGGTCCCGTAATTGTCATGCAAGAGATAATTAAACTTTAACTGAAATAAGTAAACTAATTATGGAAATAAACCTACACTATGCTTATATTCTTTTTTTGTATTTTCAAGGGTATGATTTTGAATGAAATTTAAAGAGTCAAGCTATTCTAATATATCCGGCTAACTAACAATTAATCTAATGATAGAATTAAAACAAGCAAGGTAGCCTGATGTAGCTATTTGCCTATGCATTTGTGAATTTATCTTAAATATTAAATAACTGACTAATTTAATTGAAAGACTTCCAATCTTACCTTAGAAGTGAGGAATGAATCATAGTTTTTCAAAACTATCATTCCCCACAACTTCCCTGGCAATATTGAAAGTGAGCTTTAACTGAAATAATCAAATTTACTACTCTATTTGATATATTGTAACGACAACTTTGACAATTCAAACCTGGAGTTTACAGAACAGCTGGTAAATCCAGTTGTGTCATGACTTGTCCCCTCAGTGTGATCTCCTCATTCCTTCGTGTTCTCGTGAATCCAGAAAAGTGGGAGTGAGATAGCGGCAATAGAAGGAGATATTCGAACAACAACAAATTTGGATGTAAACCAAATAGAATGCAAGTAAGAGAGGGATAGTGCAAGTGAACAAAGCTTGACTATGTGATTCCTAGCAGGATTTATTGCAGATATACAACGCAAATACCAAGAATTCTAGAATCTATTTCTTGTGACCAAACAATAGCCTACCACTCTAAGACTATCAAATAAACTTTAATCTAGAATTGAAACTATCTTATGCTAAGCTGACTATGGAGGATGACAATGGAGAAAAATGGAAATGTGAAAATCAAGTGATCTCTAAACTAGAAAAGAAGAAGCCATGAACTGAGAGGCTGAGAATTCATGTAAAATCTAAACCTATTGAAACTTGTGGAAGAACTTTAAAACACATTGAATAATAATTCAAAGAGGGAGAGGGGCCATTTTCTTGTAAACAAGCTCAATATTTATAGCATTTGGATTTACTAGAGGGTAAGTTTGAATTGAACTCTTCTATTATAAACAAAGAGAAATTACTATTTACCAGGTGACCAAAACATAAATGCAAGCAAGAGTGGTTGAGAAATGCAGATGCAAATTGAATTTTTAAGTTGATGAAATTTTTGGAACGTTCTAGAAAACACACACAAGACCGCCACCCTATCTTGGGTGGCGGTTACAGGAACGCCACCCTATCTTGGGTGGTGGTCATGGGACCGCCCAGGCAGGGCAGCGGTCCTTAAACTAAAGACCAAAATGCAAGAAAAGAGCAGAAGGGGGAAAACAAAGAATGTGGAGGCTGGATAAGGTATTTTGGGAGGTGAATATATACTCTGTGTGATTTTGGATTCCGAACACCTTGCGAAGAGATCTGAATCATCATTGGGGTTTCTGTAACCTCTTTCTAGCAGTACAATACCTACAATTTTGGGTACGTACAGAACATCCCCAAGATGTGGGACCTTGGCTCCTTGGGATAAACCTATGGAAAATGTTGGATTCCTTTTAAACTATGTGCATATGATTGAAGATCAAGGTGTAGAAATGCAATACTTAAAATAAACTACTCTACTTGATTCTTGAGAAAATGGATAGAAGGATAACTGAAACACAAAAATGAGGTGATGCACTAAAAATTTATGAAACTCATAGATCCACTCCAAATGCACAAATTATTACTACATAAAAACATATAACATGCACAACTCCTTATTATCCTTTCGTTAAATCTTGATGAATATAAAACTTAGAATAATGGAAGAGATTATGTGTCTTCCACAACTGAAATAGATAAGTTCATAAATCACAACCTGCAACTTAACTAAAGAGAGATGTCTAATATGAAGGCAAGATAAATCATCATATACAAGGAAGACAAAAATTTCACAAGTATTAAATGAAAAACACATGAGTAGTGAATTCAAAAATATTGTTATGTATATTCTCGAGGCTAAATATTGTACATGAAACTCCAAAAATAACAAATCCTCCTTACAATAAGATCAAAAAGTACTTTATCACAAAATTCATTCTCCTATTTATAGACTAAGGAGGGTGAGAAATTGTATTCCCCTTTAATAATCCTTACATACTAAACATATAATGCAGTTACATTGAGGAAACATTATCCCATAAAAATAGCAAAGTGGTTATGCAATTTTGATAGTCAAACCTACAACTCAAATGGTGTTGCATCTTGAAGACTATGTAAAAATGGTTACTTGATTCAGCTAGGGCTAGTACCACCCTTTCCTTGGTCTGAATCTTCCTCTTTTTCTTCAACAAATAATTTCTACCCATAGTCTATAAATCATTTGATGATTCTCTTGACTTTATCTTCATCTGGTCTACACACATAGTAACTCAAGACCTCGGCTGATTCAACTACCTTAAAAATTTTCCTTGTTAACCTTATAGTCTTATTTATGAATTTTTTGAGCTGACTCAAGAAATTTTTGTATGTCACCAACCCGAGAATAGAAATGAGATCAAATGATTTGGTCACATTAGTGTCTTCATTTAACATTTTTTTGAATTGTGAAATGATTTGTTCAACCGGAAGTGCATCAACATTCTTATCCAAGAACCTGCAATGGATTCTATCAAATTCATCCATAATATTATCGAGGCCATCAATCACCTCGATCCTCTTCTCATCCAACTTAGAAAAATCTTCCTACAACATCCAAACTCAGAACTCCATGGATTCATTAAATAAATAATTTTGAGGTATCATCAATGAACTTTTCTTTCATAAGTAGACTTGACCTCATATTTCGTACTTCTCTCCATGTCTCGAGAGTAAGTTCTAAGTTATCACTTGTTGGAATGTGGTTCTAATAGATGTTGTCATTGATAAAAAACCACATTGATGACAAAATGAATGTTGTATTTAGGTCAAATGATGTTCCTCTTGATGCTAACATATTGGTTCAGATGTTCTTGATATGATATAGTGGGATTCAGTAAGGATTGCTTTCTCTTGCAAGCCTATGCAGGTGCGTAGGAGGTGTAGATTGACAGTGTGATATTTTTGGATTCTCAAGAAGCATGTTGAAATGATATCTAACATGTTTTTATGGTTCTTGGAACTCACAACAGAGGCATGATGTGTAGTTATAGCTAGTTCACTTGGTTACAGGCACTCGTTGGGAGTAGGTATGACAACTAGAGGTGTGATAGTGTGGATTGGAGCCATTTGAGCTCATGAAAGCATAAAATCAGGTGTATCATGGCATTTGAGGTATGTTTGGTTCATTTTTAGAGGTTTCTTGATGATTTATTGCATTATTTAAATTGACCCTAGCTTCTACAGTGAGAACCCTAAGTGAAGCTATGCAAATGAGACAGCTAGAGAGGTTGAGGTATGTAATTGACATTATGAATATTGTAGATGTTATAGGGATGAGTTATAGTGATTTGAGAAAAAATTAGTTTCCCATGATGTGTATTTTGTCGATATGACTGATTTTGTGAGACAAGGTGAAAATCAAGTCAAATTCCAACTCGAAGTTGAACTTCAGATGCTTGTTGTGAATAGTGTGATTTGCATGGAACTTGTGGCTTTCTAGGAAGATTCTATGGTGAGTTTATAATGTTTCAAAAATAATCAATTCAGTTAATCATCAGGTTTTTATGAACAAATATTAAGAAGGAAAAGTGGACTAAAACCCTATTAAACCCTAGCTCAGAGTAGTTGGCAGAAAATGAAATATTTTAACCCAATTTTGATTAATTTAAAAAAGTGATGATTGGATGTTGTATATAATTTTTTTATATTTCCAGAAATGTATGGTTGAGGTTATGGTGATGAGTGGGCCCACATATAAATAGTAATTTATGAAGAATAGGGTTGTAGGACAAGATGGTCCAAAGGAATAACATGAAAATTTGATGTTGCATGATGTATGGGAGTTGTTAATGATTTCCAATAAGGTATTAGAATAGGTTCATTCAGCTACATGGTATTTTGAGGTCCAAATAGGTTGACTGGTCAAAGGGTTGTTTTGGGATCTCAAATAACAAGGTTCAGTAAAATGGATATACCTTGAGGTATAGGTGGAGTTTTGATATTATTCAAGTTGTGTTGGAAATTAGATTTATTTATTTCCATTTATATATTTATTTCCTCATGATAAGGTCATTTGAAATTGTTTTCAGGGAGTTCTTTGGAAATTTTGTCTCCTGAAAACTGCTCTGCATTTTCATAGCCAAATTCAAATTTTTTGAGCTCATGCCTTTCGTTGGTGTTTAAACCAAGTTAGAGATTCAAGAAAATAGAAAAATATGTGCCCTAGTGCTGTTTAAATCTCTGTTTTGCTCATTTTTAAAAATCCTCCATTTCCCGATCTGTGCACGAAATATCCTCTTTACAATCAACTTTTTGATCGAAATTGTTCGCTTGTTCTATGGCCTGGGTCGTCAAATCATTGTTTTTCCTCCATGCTCCCAGCTCGTGAAGGAAATTCAGAAATTGTACTCAAAATAATGAAGTTTTCTTCATCTACATATTTTCCATAGTCGGGAACGATGGGCATTTCTTTCCCATCAAATTTTCCTCATCATCCCCGAGTGATACGTGGGTCTCTCTGATTAGATGCGGTTCGGTCATACTTCAAAATCCAATGGAAGCCACGTGTCACAACGACGCAACTCCAGGGGCAAGGTCCAAGGGACAATCTTCAATTAAGTGTAGGATTTCCATGTCCCAGGTACAAAATGAAGGTAAAATTAGCTAAGTATGGAAGGCTCAGTGGACGGCTCCACGTGTCGCAACGGTGTAATTCCGAAGGTGGGGTAGAAAGGGCCAATTACCAAATCAATGCCAGATCGCCACGTGGTCAAAGTCATTGGAGAGGCAAAGCCGTCGTTGAAAAGTCAAAGCGGATGAGCGGGCCATTGGGGGAATTTGTGTTTTTGAGCCTCTTTGCAAAAAAGGTGAAAAAAGGTGAAAAGTTAGGCTAAAAGTAAAAGTTACATTTTGAGCCCTAGAAAAAGTCAAAGATATGAAAGGTGAAATTTCAGAATGCTAGCGGGCCATCGGGGAACTTTGGAAATTTAACCAAATTTCCAAAAGTAGAGGTCTCGGCTCCGCAAGGTCCGCCCATCGTTGAAAAGTCAAAGAAGAAGAGGGAGCGATGGAGGAAATTGAGTTTTTGAGCCTTTTTCCAAAAAAGGTTAAAATGTTGAGAAAAGGACCGTGATCCCATCTTCAATAATAATGTGCCATGTGTCTAAGATGAAAAGTCAAAGCGGAAGAGCGGGCTGGCAGAGGAAATTGAGTTTTTGAGCCTTTTTCCAAAAAAGGTTAAAATGTTGAGAAAAGGGTCGTGATCCCATCTCCAATAATAACGTGCCACATGTCTAAGTTAAAAATTAAAAGCAGAAGAGTGGGCCAGTGGAGGACATTGAGTTTTTGAGCCTTTTTGTAAAAAAGGTTTGCGACCCCATTTCCAATAAGAGGATGCCACGTGTCTAAGTTGAAAAGTCAAAGTGGGGCTACGGGCCAATTTGTTCCAAATTACCAAATCTCATGAAAAATCACAAAATGCGAAAGGATTCACCCTTGAACCACTCCAATCCCTTCCTACCACATGGATGACCCAATTTCAGAGTTAGAGGAGCAAATCAAATGGTCTATATTTAAACTAGCAAATCAAATGTAACGGTTGCTTTGCAAGATCTGGTTTTTAACCCACCATGAGTGTTTTCTTCACAATGGAAAAATTTGAAGAGGTGTAAATGATTTGTAAAGATTGTAACGGTTTTTGGGAAAAGAATATAATGGCTTCTTTAGAGCCATTCCAAAGGGGGTGATTGATTTCAAAAAGGCCAGAGTGCTATGTACCTGGAAAAGATAGAAAACACCATTCTTCTTCTATTTTCTCTTCTTCCTTGAATTTCTTACATTCTCAAGCTATGTACAAACTACTCGAGCTTCAATAATAAAAGAAGGAATTTTTGCCTCTTTGATTTAGGAATTAATTAGTACTTTGTGACCAATGAGTTTAATTTGGTCTTGTAGATTCTCCTGCGGATTTGTTTTTCTTCTGATTATAAATGTATGTAAATGAAATTTCTAATTAATGTGTGTGGGCATCTAATATTCTACTCACAACATTAGTTTTCTCCTACCTCCATTTCCACTCCCCTTTCCCTTTCCAAGGCTGTGGGGTAATTTGTTCAAAATTTCCAAATCTCACGAAAGAACATAAAATGTGAAAGGCTTCCCCGAACCACTCCAATCCCTTCCTACCATGTGGATGGCCCAATTTCAAAGTTATAAGAGAAAATCAAATGGTCTGTATTCAAACTGGCAAATCAAATGTAACGTTCGCATTGCAAGATCTGGTTTTCAACCCGCCATGAGTGTTTTCTTCGCAATGGAGAAATTTGAAGAGGTGTAAATGATTTGTAAATATTGTATGTAAATGAGGTGTAAAACTATATTCTTTCAAATACAAAGGCCGAAACATATATACATGTATGTATTTATCAAAGGTGGCAGACTATATAGTGTGGCCTATGTCAAATAATCAAAGGTGACCAAGTATGGTGTGGTAACTATTACAAGTGCCCCATGTGTATCTAGAACCATACTATTATTGCTAAGTCCACCAAGGTGGCCAAACCAAGCAAGTTAAAGGTGGTCCCTACAAAGAGGTTGGAGTGGAGTTGCAAAGTGTTATCCATGTGATCACTAGAAAATAGAATAAGTGTCAACATCAGAGACAAAGGTGGTCCCAATCAGGATAGATATTTGGATGAATTATTTTGCAAAGTATTGCAATTAATGTAATTTATTTTTTCTCAATACATAGGAGTATTTTTGCATGCCTTCACAACAGGACATAATAGAGAAGAAGACAAAGTTGCATGTTCATGGAGAGAGACTTGCCTAGCAAGCAATCTTATTTTTAGCAAATTATTCACCCTTCTTTCTTAAAAATAGAACAATCAACTTCAGTTTGACTATATTGTAATTAAGGCTAATAATGCCTATTTGTAATTGCATGCTCTATTTTTATTCCTTTATCTATTATTAAATAAAGGATAAAAATAGGATGCATGGGCGAGTACAAGCCTTAGGCTATTTTTAGGAAGAGGGGAACTTTTTTGCTATATATTGTGTGCCTTTGCAAAGCACAAGGGAGAACTTCTGGAGGAATATTGGATATATGAGTACCGAAGAAAATTTTTCTAGTTTTCCCTCGAGTGTGAAGTATTTTCTGCCTTTCCAAGTTATTTTACAGTCTTGTGTATGTTCTATTAGTCTTGTGAATGCAAATTCCCTAATCAATCACCTTACCCTACTACAAATTTAGTCCTTTCTACTTAATTTTAATGTGCATGTTAACTTATTAGTACTGTTGTGATTCTCCCTAAGTATAATCAAGTGTTTTGCCCTTAGATATTCTGCGTAGAGAAACTATTGGTTCATGCATCAAAAATCCTTCCCAAATCAGTTTTGCATATACTCAGTCAAAGTCCTCATACAAATTTGGTGTATCACCTTAGTTTTAATCATTTTACAATCATATTTTACTCTTAAACCCCAAAATCAGTTTAGGATACACCAACAAGGAACCAACCTTGATACCGAGAGACTCACCTCAAAATAGGTATACCCATAGACCTAAGGTGTTTCCATTGTATCTACAAAAGAGAGAGATAAATTGTGCAAGCTTAGAAAACCTGCAGCCATCTCTCTACATGGTGCACTTTTGAGAGATAACAATTTTTGGCATGCCCGGTGGGACAACAAATCAAATCTGCATGCAAATTACAAATTCTACAGTAGATCTACAAAGCAGATTTACAACAATTACAAAGTCACTTTCGGGAGCAAGTTGTAGCAATTTATTCTAAAGATTTTAATATCTTTTGGTGACTCTGTTTGATATTAGACAAGTATTGCAGCATGTTCCATGCCTAAAGTGACTACAAGATCATCGGTAAGAGGAATTCCTTCTGAGTTTGTTTCTTTACCTTTGAATTCTGCTAAAAGGAGAAGAGTTGGTAATACTTTACCTTATAATAGACCTGGTTTTGATAACTCTCCTCCTAATATTCCTTCACCACGTATCAATTTCTCTATTAACATCCTAGTTTTTCAAATGGCTATTCAACCACCAAGGAATTTTGTGACCTTTACTAATGACAGTCCATTAGTAATCCCAGTTTACCATGACATTCCTAATGCTACCATGAAAAGTTTGCCATCATTCACAGGTGAAAATCAGGTTACACCTGTTGAACATATCAAAGATGTTGTAGCCCTATGTGCAAAGACGTAACATAACTCATGAAGATGCAGCTTTAAGACTTTTAGCTACATCTTTAAAGGGTAGGCCTTGCAATGGTATAGAAACCTTAGAAATTGGAAGCATAAGAACTTGGGATAACTTAGGTGAAAAATTGTTGAAACAATTCAGGATAATTCAGATAATTTGTCTCTCATTGAATAGTTGTCTACTATTAAAAGAGCTCCCAATGAATTTATGTCCATTTTCAATATCCATTTTTCCAGAACTTGGGAGAGAATTCCCAAGTGTTAAGCCTCAAGCTGATCATGCTTTCCTTTATTATCTTAGGGCATTAAATAGTGATATCTCAACTATGATTCAATCAATGGGGGAGAGACACTCCCAACAGCCTATGATATTGCTATCCGAGATGAAAATAGTCTTATTCAAGATGGAAAATTAGCACCAAGGCCTTCAATGCCCTTTTTGGTAGATTTAGCACCTATCCTCGCCTATTACAATCATAGAGCCTACTGTTGTAGCTCCATTAGATGATGTATTTAAAGCTTTGTAAACTATGGGAAATAAATTGACTTCGATTGATAACAGAATTGCATTACCTAGCAGACCCTATCAAGCTCCTTATCAACAAAATCAACAAAATCAACAAAATAGGTAGCCTTATCAATAGAATCAAAATTATAGGCAACCTTACCAACAAAGGTAGTTTGACCCGAAGGCTCCTAGTTCATCTAACGCTTTAGTCCTAGTTAATATGGCTACAGAAGAGTGGTTTTTAGGGTTTAGGGTTTAGGGTTTTAATTTTGAAAAAGCTCCATATTGAGGCTCCTCAAACTTCCGGCGAAGTTCCTTCTACAAACATCGTTGGTGATATTCCTATTTCTAATAATGATATTCTGGAGATATTCCCGTTTCTAATGTCAATGCTAATAATGTTTGATTCTACTTGTGATATTCCTAAATATCCCAAAGAAATTTTATTTTTGGTATCCAAAGTTGTTGTTGAGTTTAAAAGACTTTCTAAGGTTTGTGAAAATTCCTCTTCTTTTTAGAGAAATTACATTCCTTTAAAACAACGGTTTATTGCCAAAGAATTTACAAATTCGGCCTCCTAAAGTTTCAAATCAATGATTCGTAAGAAAATTCCATCCTTCTTTCTAAATTGGAAGAAATCCAATCGGAGGCTAATAAGTATTTTCGGATGCCTTCATTCTTGCTATTTCTAAAGCCAATGAAAATCATTTGATTGCTCTTTCTAAAGTTGATGAGAATTTTGTAGCTACTATTTCTGGTGCTTGTGCAGCTATTAAACATCTTCCCCTTCTTGGCCAATTCACCACGTCTTGTGAAGAATGGTAAAAAGTTGCTCTACATATTTTCACTCTCTCTGCAATAATTTTGCTATTGAGCGTGCTTTGAAAAAATATGCTAAGGATCAAGTAGATTATTTACAACAATAAGGCAAAGATGTTGCTATGGCGATCTTTGAACAACTTCCCCGTAAAACTCAATTATAGAAATTATCAATGATAAGCTTAATCAGAAGTTTGGAAATCTTCAAAAAGAATTAAAGGAGCTTAGATCTCTTTTTCAGAAGTCTTCTCCTTCTCCTTCTACAGATTGTTTGGATAATGGCATAAAACAGAAAAAGAAGAAAAAGAACAAGAACAAGAAAAAGAAGAAAGTTGATGTTTCTTCTCCTTTGCAACAAGCTCCTCTCCAACAATCTCATTCCATTTCAAAAATAGGAATGCAGCCAAGGACGACATTCCTCAGAATGTCACCTTGGCTACCTCTAGTCGATCTGCATCAGATCCTATTCCTTCTTCAAAAATGAACAATGTGACATCTGTGGCACCTTCTTCATCATTCAACAAAGGAAGAGGTAGAGGTAGGGGGGGGGTAGATGCGGGAGTTCCAGCAGGGGCAGTGGCAGAGGCAATGGAGGCCCTAATCGGGTCACTTTCGGTGACCACATTTTTGCTTGAATTGTTGGGGACTTATTATTGACCGATATTTCGCTCTTTATGGTTTTTTTCTAAGAAGACTCTCAAAGCTGTGGATTGTCAAGTTTCAAAATTCAACATCCATAATCTTTCTTCTAGGAAGATCTCTTTTGAAGAGCAAAAATTCTTGGTTTTGGTGTGAAATTCATTCCACGCCCTCCCCCCATGACAGTTGATCATATTTTTCTCGAGTTCGTGCTATTGCTGAGACATCTTCGTCTTTGTGCTTTCTTTTCAGCAGATCAACCAGAAAGTTCTAGCATGATTCTTTCTCTCCTTGGGTTTTTCCTCATCATTTCAAGAAAAGTAATTCTTCTTGGAATCCTGATGAGCCTGATTTACAGCTTGAGGAGATTATTCAAAGTATGGGGAATCCATCCTCAAATCCAAAATTGCTTCTGTTACTTCTTCTCCTAGACCTTTTCTTCTTCATAGGCTTTTTCCAAGTCTTAATAATCTTCAAAAAGATAGTTCTATTATTATCAAGCTCATGGATAAGAATCTTGGCCTTGTTGTTCTAGATTCTTCTTGGTATTTGAATGAAGGTCTTCGTCAGCTTTCTAATTCTACTGTCTATTTTCTTGTCTTGGAAATCCCGTGGAAACTTATGTGGAGCAAGCTTACTTTTCTTATTGAAAAGTTCAAAGCTTTTTTGGATCCAAGTTTCCACTTTCTTGAAGCAATTTCCTATATCTCTTTCACGTGCTTGTGCCTTCTACCTTCTTCCCAAGCTTCATAAGGTGATTTTGGTTGGAAGACCTATTTGCAGATTATTCAGATACATGTTAGAACTGCTTCCGGATTTGCCATTTTATCCTCCTTCATGTTCTTCAGAAGCAAAGTTTTCATCTTCTCGATTCTCTCACTCTTTTGAGAGAATTCGCCCATAAGAGTTTTCCACCTAAGCTGTTTTTTTTTTCATTTGATGTGGATTCTCTTTACCCTAACATCCCTAATGTTAGAGGGATTTTTGCTCTTAGGGCCTTGGTTTTAGAGTTCTATTCTAATCATGAGATCTTTCCAGGTTTCGTTGATATGATTTTGGGACTTGCTGAATTGGTTCTTCTTTAGCATTATTTGGAGTTTGATGGGCGTTTCTACCAACAGATTAGAGGTACTGCCATGGGTAGTAATTTTGGAGTGGTCTATGCTTGCTTATTTTTATGTCATCTGGAAAAACAGTTGGTTGGCAAGCTTTGATACCACTCCTCTTGCTTTCTTCAGAAGATTCATTGATGATGCCATTGGTATTTGGACTAGTTTAGAAAGTTCTCTTCTTGAGTTCTTTTCTACTTATCATAGTTTCTATTCTAGAAATTCATATTACTCATTGCATCTATTCTTCTTCCTCCATTGACACTCTTGATATTACTTTCTTCAAAGGTGATGACTTTTTTAATACTGGTATTCTTTCTTCCAAGTGTTTTGAAGCCTAGGAATGCCTACCATTATATTCCTTTTTGCTCTTGGCATCCTCAACATCAGAAGAAATCTTTTATCATCAGTGAGTTGAAGAGATACCTTCTTTAGGAATCCAATCCTTATGGTTTTATTAATTTGAGGAGATTGTTCTATTTCAGATTGCATGCCCACGGCTACACTAGAAAGTTTCTGCTCCATTGTTTCAGAAATGTTTCTTTGAGGGACAAGTCGATTTACTCAATAAAGTCATTGGTGGCACTAGAAAGAGTAAGTGGGCCCCTCTTATCCTTAAGCTTGATTACAATTCTTCTGCTAAAGCTTTAGGCTTGGGGGTTTCCCTAAACCCTACACTTTTTTAGCATTGCCAACAAGTCTCCACTCTGCAGCACATCCCTCATCCTCGTATTTGTTGGCATAATCCTAGGAAACTGGGATCTTTTTTAATGAGGAGCATGATTCTTCTCTTCGAAGTAGCTACCTTTCTGCATTGTTTGACGGTTTACGGTATTTGTTTTGGTTTTAGTGGACTTGCATTATTTATTTTTGTGGAATTAGTAGACTTGCTAAAAATAAATAAATTTTTGCGGATTTAATGGTCTTGCATTATTTTTTTTTAATTTCTTTGTGGAATTTTCGGTCTTGCATTATTTATTAAATTTTGGTGGTTTTAGCGGCCTTGCATCTTTATTATTTTATTTATTTCCCGTTTTTGTATGGGTTATAAATTTAATTAATATCTTGCAGATTATTTCCATCATTAAATTTAATTATTTTTGTAGAATTTAATTTTTTTGGCAATGAATTTAATTATTTTCAACTATTCTAGCAATTATTTTATTTTGTAGCTAAACCGTTACTCACTCTCGGCAATTTCTTCCAAGTGCAAATGTTTTCCGGCTACTCCATCCGAGCATTTATTTTTGGATTTTATTTTTGGCTTTTTAGCCATCCCTCTGTATATTTATATTCCGTTTTCCTTCTCTTTACTCATTTTCTCTCTACTCCAACTGATGAGCAGTTGAAATACTACGAAACATGTTTTGGATGAGAAATTTGTAATTCAAATTTTATGGAATAATTTTCGATTTATTTGCAGTTTTATTCTCAGCACTTCTTCATTCAATGTTTTTTGGCATTATTTTCTCTCTGTATTTTCTTCCTGAGAAACAGCCAGTGAAATTTTAACTTTTTCAAAATAGTCAAGGTACCAATACTGTACTTTCATAATCAAATGCGCAAAGAAACAACTCTTAGGCAAGAGCAGAGTAGTATAGCCAAGTCACGAGGCATCATCGGTGAAGACCCAAGTTTGAAGCATAGGTCCACATATACAATTAGGTGTATCTTATCAAGGTGTATTTTTCAGAGAAAAATAATAAAATACCTAGACTTGAGTCACCAAAAATCAAAATAAATATCTCTGTGCAAATGATGAGCTCATTTAAGAAAGTACAGAAGTAAAATATGAGTTATGCATCAAAATTAACTCCTCTCATGGGAGAATGTAGAGTATCATTTCCAAAAGCATGATGTAAATATAGTTGAAGTACAAGTCCAACTCACCAGGGTCACAAACAATTGCCAAAAAATGATAAGGACCGAGTTAGAACAACCAACTAAAGGAGAAAACACAAATTCTAAAATGCTATAGCAGTCAGGGAGAGCTAGAACAACCATTGAAAGGAGATAAGCATTGCATGAATGAACAAAACAGGAAGTTGCAAGCTAAATGATAAAATCTAGATTCAGAGTTTTTTCAAGGAGTTTCAACATGAAATAAAACACAAGCTCAGAGCATCAAACTATGATTCACTCAGAAAACTCAAAAACAGATCAGAAATCTCGTAGAAAGAAGCTCGAGAATGATCAAGGAAAGGAGACCATTCTATAGCCACGAAGAAACTCAAATAATTGAGCTCAGAACTCTGAGACAGAGGCCAAATAGAAAACTCAAGATGACAAAAGATACAAATGTTTGATCCCTTATGGCCACAAAGTCATCACAGAATCAACACAGGGCTCGAATAATCAGAAAATGGTGGCCATAAGACCCTGTAGAGAGCCCAATAGTAGCAAGGAAAGACAGAAAACCTTGAATCAAAATTACATGCACATCCAGGCTAAAGAGAGCTTCAAATTTTTCCTTCAGAAGTCAACATTTCCATTGAAAAATCATTTTCAAGTAGTAGAATAGAAGAAGAAAATACAGATCTTGGTTTTCATCGTAGACCCATTAATGGGTATATCCAAATTAGAGTAATGAAACAAGGACTTACTGATTAATCCAAAGTTGAGTAAACCCTCGAACAGTGATTAGTTCAAGACTAAAACGAAGGACCCATTATGGGTTTTAGCTCAGAGACCAAGGTCATCCTAGGAGATCACAAAAAATGCAAAGAAAAGCAAAGTATCAATATATTGAAGTCAAAACGATAATGATGAAGCAGTTTCAAAGCTCAGAAATAAAACTTACCATCCTTCATCAAAATAATGATCTCATTTGAAGAAAAGCCGAGCTCCAAAAGGTTGACCATGGCAGCAAATAGACCACACAGAGAGTTCAATAACCAACAGAGAAATGATCATAGAAATATGAAGAAATTGAGACCTACAGGATCCTCGTAGAGCTCAAAAGAAGCAGAGACTCAAACACCAAAGAATAACATAGTCCTAAGTTCCAAGAGACCAATCACGACGGTGAACCCACAACCACCTTGCACAGAAAACTTGAACAGAGTAGAATAGAAAAGATCCAGATTCACTCAAAAATCAGAGAACCGTTATGCAGAGGGGCCAAGCTCAAGGAGTTCACAACAATGGCATCAACAAAATTTGGCCAAGGCTTTTCCCACAGACTGAAAATCCAAATGAAATGATCATTAGGGTTGAGTTACCCTTTACCATGCAAACCGAGAGGTGAGTCAACAGAACTCAACCACATTCAAATGATCAACGTTCAGAGATTAATCCGTGTGGGAATCAAAGGCTGAGAAACGTTCAACAAATTTCAAAGCAAACCACCAGGATCACGGTGCCACCGACCACATTCAATGCAAACCAGAAACCCTAACCATAGGTCAAGAATCAATGACACCAAATCAAATAGTACGAGATCGATGGCCCAAGATCGATACCAATTTTCAAAGCAAACTCGACCCAAGTTAGATGCCACCGACAATTCAAATGGAAGGGGTGAGTCATCATGGAGAGGGGGCCACCCCCATGTCTTTTAAAATAATTGCATTGACTTATCAAAAGGGATTCCAAATTATAGTCCAACACCATGATGG